>JACJUY010010222.1:16837-27516 GCA_014220935.1 Platorchestia sp. MABIK
TAAATCCTTGTCACCCTTGTGGCTGGCCGTTGGGGCGCTTTCACTCAGGCCTCTCCAAAAAGTCTTTTCTAATCATAACAAGCTCATGTTTCCCACGTCTCCCTACAGGACCTCTTAGTGTGGCTATAAATTTCTCCGTCGAATGTGGTCAACGTCTCTCCTGTTCAAGGCTACCCAAAAACTTCCACACAAAATGTTAAGCGACACGCTCGTGCTGTTGGAATACGCAAGTGCTACAATATCCTAAAAAATATGCAAAACACAAGAGCACAAATCAGTTAACACAAAAAAAGACACAAATCAGTTGAAAATTCCCAAAATTAAAATGTTTCTCATCACGTGCATCCCGATCCCGTTTACTAGCTTCCCCACGAGGAATTTGATTCTGACTTTAGCAACTTAAATTTCTCTTCGTGCAGATTTCTCTAGATGAAAAACATCGTCTGATATTAAAAAATGAGAATAAAATGATGGGAAGGAAAAAGGATTCAAATGCCGACTATATTATTCAATAACTACATTGGATAATGTTGACGCTATTTTTTTTTGGAGGTAGGAAGCAATGACTGAGAACTGATACAAATATAAAAATCGTGGACACTCACAGAAATTTAATTTTTCCGCCCAGAAACTAATATGATTCGAACATCATTTGTTGTATTCGAACATATTCTTAAAGTAATTATTATTCCACACCTATGACGAAAAACGATGGCTGTTTCCTCGAGAAACATTCCTAACTTCTTAGAAATCTCTACAACATACAAATGTTCAACATTAAGACAATGCAAGTCAAAGTTAGTACCTCGATTCGAAATTTTAATTTTGACAATCAAAATATCGGACACAAATTGTAGAAATTGGAAGCAAAAGAACCTTTTACAATGGGTTTAGTGACTCCAATCTCAATATTTTGAGTATATTAGATTTAGGTAATTCTAGTTTCCATGATTCAAGAAATTCCCCGTCCCCTTTGCTCAACATACTTCTGTTTGATATTGCTCTCAACTTCAAATGAGACGAATGGTGAGATATTTTATTTCATTTGTCATAGCGAACGATATTTATGTTTACATTACAGGTTATGTGAATTACTCTATCGCCTTGGAAATGACTCGGTACTTGAAGATGGAAACGCACATTGTGCCATGGGAAGCAGCGTTCAGAAGCCTGACGAGGTTTTACACGATCTTCAATCAAGACAGAATTTTCGGGGATTTGAAGGTGAGGTATTAACCGTGTCAGAATGCTGGAAATAAACTATCAATTTTGAACAACGGCAGTAATTTACGAATCATTAGCAATGTTATTTAAATAGTTCAGTGTGTGAAATGATCATTTGTTCTAACGGCTTTTTCTTCATTCGTACAGTTTTTAATTGGAATTGTGTCAGTGTCTTAATTTGTTCACGCAATACAGTTTCCACGATATTAAATTAGAAGATTTTATTATTCCTATGAAAAAGTTAGGTCATCCGACCAAAGATTTGGATTACGAAAAGTACTTTTGATAAGAAAAGTACAATAAGTACTTTTTGATAAGAAAAGTACAATAGGTACTTTTTGAGAAGAAGTCTCGTAAAATAACGCACTTCACCTTCCCCCCCCTCCTCTTTCCTCCATTGTCTCCATGATTATGCCGAAAGTGAGAAAGAGTTATAGAGACAGATGACCTCTGGTACCTTCCAAAAATACGTTCGTATGCCAATTTTCATATATCTAGATCCAACACAACAAACGTTACAGACATCTTGAGTTTGGAGGGACGTCTCCTTTAAGTGCTTTACAATTTTTGATAGAAAAGGGCTCAGAGAATAGGTCTCATTTATAATTACTGTTGGTCTGACTACAGGACGCGTTTCCGATGCTCAACAGTCTAATGTTTGAGGTGAAATGGAATTTGGAGTTGTTTCGTTCGCTTAGCGCTACTCGTTAATGATTTCCTGGCGGTAGCACAAATCCATAAACCCATTTCCTTCAGTTCTCAGCGCATGGTGATAGTAGAAATTTTGCAGCTATTTTTGCTGACATTGCTATGGTCAACTGCTGAACACTTTGCTTTTCGTTTGCTTCCACCAATCTTTTCGGAGAACGCTTGTTGGGAGTATTCAATTTCAGTTCTGGCAATACAGGATTATCACTGAATTATTGCACATCCCCATCTTTCTTTGCTCAATTCTAAGTCCTGTCCCCATCATTTGAAACACTTTTCTGCCGTATTTCCTAGCCCTGGGCCAACCTATGACCTGTCTCAAGTCAAGGACAGAGATTAGTTTTGAAAACTTTCAAGGCGAGATTAATTATGCTTGAAGTCGCAAAGAGAGATCAGTTGCAGCAGTAACTGCAAGTCACACCGAAGGCATACATTGTTACCATATTCTTTATGTTCAAATTGGTTTGTTATGATTAAACAAGAACGGAGCTCTTTTAGCTACATCTACATATGACCAAGTTGGAAAAAATATTTTGGTCTGGCTGTCTATTTAAAAAACATGAAACAGTGTGTACGAATAGCATTTTTATCGTAGCTTCTTGGCATATTCCTCATCATAATGATAACACGTATCTCGTGCATTAAGTCCAATAATGCTTTTACTAAATATAAAGTGAAACAACTAAATGCGAGCAGCGATTCAATTGAAATTTGACATTTTTTCCTTTCAGTCTTTTAGTTTGATTTTCTCACTAATAATGGTGGTTGCATGAGTAATAACGCTGAGTGTGTTTTTGGTCGTTTTGGAGCAGTTCATCGGAAACTTTTTCATCAACTTGTGCAAAAAAAGTTTTGATATCATTCACAATTGCAAGGGGTTGTCAAAAAATTTCTGCGGCCTGAAAATCATACCTAAAAATTTCTGTGGTGATTTGCCACGCTCGCTCTCGATTTCGTCGTGCCGACACAATAGTTGTCAGTTGAAGCGATCTTGTTTTGTTGTGATAATTCATTTCCATTGTATCGTTTTACGATGTCTATTTCGGTTTTGGCAAACATTGTTTGATTTCTTCCTTTTGCACTCGGGCATGCAAATTTCATTAGCTTTGTTCGGCGTCTTATGCGAATTTTTATATAATCGGTATATTTTGACCTTATTCTTCTCGTGGTGTATTAAACGCTGCTAAAGAAATTCTATTATAAGGGGAAACGTGTAAATCGCCATCATCGGTATTATGAACACTTTCAAATTCGTTTTTTCAGTCGAATAATTTTCCTTACACTAGTTCAAATGAGTAATAATTTTTTCCCACGATAGGTTATACAGGATGTTAAAAATTCACTGTAAATATTTTAACCACAAGTAAAGTCATCATAGCCGTTCACTGTGGTGCAATTTATCAACAAAATTCTGTTGTTTAAAAACATTACAGCTTTTAATTTTCATTCCGAAAACCAATTTTCGCTGGAAAAAAACTCTTTTTTGAACCAATTTTGATGAGAATTGGGAACAAAGTAAATCTTTCAATGCTGTATACACAATTGTAATAAAAATTTCAAAAAAGTGTAAAATAACTAAGAAACTGATCTTTTAATTCAAAATATGCTACATAAATTAATAGTCACAAATATAAAAAACGAGATGCCTACGATGAAAGCCTATTTCAAGACTTTCCAGATGATATAATGCATGACAAAAATATTCAGAATAAGTCATTTGCCATGAGGAAAACTGATATAAGTTTCCCAGAATAGACGCGCACCCACATGTTGCCCTGTCACTGCACCAGATAGGCTTGGCTAGACGAACTGAGTGCTGCGGTAAGTGGGTTTTACTACGTTTGAGGAGAATTTTTGGATAAAACACAAATTGTACTATTTAGAGTTATTAACCATGGTTAAATTTACATACATTATGTGTGTAGATTAGAAACAAATGATTAGAAAGCCATAGCTTAAATCTTGTCTAGGTTTGTATTATCTTATTTCGTCACTTCATTTAAGTAATCACGGCTTTAAAACCCTAATAAGGTTCATTGTGTTTGCATCTGTGTCGCCAATATTCAAAGAAATTAATTTTTGTAAGTAAATGAAGACATGAGGAAAATTTTTTATAAGCAATTGTGTGAGTAATTTCATACGACAAAATTTAAACTTTTAAAGTTTACAGACCGCAACAAATTATCAGCTTCCCAGAAAGTTTTTCCGTTAGACGATTGGTTGCTTATTATTTCGTTTCTGGACTTCACAAATTAGGCCGCCGTCACACGGAGACCAAAAGGTAACGTTATGTCTTAATCATCTACAGTCAGCGGCACCAATTGGTCTGTCCAGCGCCACGAAACCGTCAAATTTCAGCCGGAGTTCGAGACCAGCGCAGTCAAACTAAAGCAGAAATTTGATTGTTCTGTGGCGCTGGACAGACCCGAGTAGTGTCGCTGACTGTAGATGATTATGAGGAAACGTTACCATTTGGTCTCCGTGTGACGGCGGCCTGTACAGCAATAAGTTTCCGAACAGAAATGTGCCAAATCTCACGACCTTCACTGTTTTTCACAGGAGGGTTCAAGAAACTGGTTCTTTTAACGTTAACAACCTAGTGCAAGTTGTCGTTTTGTTGCTGATGCACTGGGGATCAGAGATCAGGCTGAGGTGTAGAACGTTTTGCGTGCGAGCGATCTTCATCCCTACAGATCTGAAAGAGTTGAAGGATTGCTACTAGCAGGTTACCAACCTTGGGTTGTCTTTTAAAGATGGTTTCTTTATAAGCTATGCTACAATAGGAATTTTTCTTCATCCGTTCTTTTTACAGTGGAAGAAAATTTTTCAAAAGAGGGTATTTTTAACCATCAAAACCGGCACCACTGGGCAGTACAAAATCCCCACCACATTATTGAACACTAACGTCAACATCGGTATAGTGTCAACGAACAAGCAGGTATTGTAGGGAATCACTTGATCGCTCCATACATTTTCCTCGCAACACTCACAGGGGATACCTACAATGTTTTCCTGCAAAGGATTCTGCCCGTATTTGAAAATGTTTCTCTTGATATCCGTCACAGAATGTGGTTTCATTTTTCAAGAGCAGCAAGATACACCCTGATCATCAAGTTCCCAGCCATTTGGAGTTTACGTGGAGGACCAGTTAAAAATTAAATTTTTTTCTGTGGAGTCATGTGAAGAGCCTCGTGTATGAGACGCCCGTGGAGTCAAAGGAGGATTTGATTGCCAGGATTGCGGGAGCTGCTGGAGGCCTAGCAGAAAAGAGAGGAGTGTTCCAACAAGTGCGGCAGTCTTTGGAAAATCGGTTCAGATTGTGCATGGAAGAAACTGGGAAACATCTTGAACATCTGTTGTAACTTGAATCTTAATCCTGAATGATGATAAATCATGTACTAAAGTAACACAGCGTGCTGTGAGCTTCAGTACCTAATAATTTTGTGTCGTAAAATTACACTTTAATTTTTTTTTCATATTTACGTGTAAATGTGTTCATGGAAACCTGTTTTTCATTAACTTTAAGGTAGAATAATAAGATTCAACATATTCACAGCATCATAGTCAATGCCATATAACAGGTTACAGCTGTCCAATTCGCACTTTTATCCCTACATTCTCCTCAAACAGAGTAAAACCCACTTACCGCAGCACTCACTCACGTTCGTCTAGCCATGCCTGTCTGGTGCAGTGACAGGCCAACATGTGGGTGCGCGTCAATACCATGGTAGACTAAAGGAGGTAAAGTCACTTCTACGGGGACAGCCGCGCACATTCGTCAATTCGACTAGCCAATAGAAAGCTTCATTTCAAACAAGCCGGATGACGTCCCCTACACACCATCACGTCAACGGCGGCGGCAGCGTACTACTACTACTACGCAGCGTACTCTGCCCTACCAGACGTACGACCATCAACAGGACCGACTGCCTGTGCTTCCGCAGGTACGGATTTGGAGTTTTGAAAAATTGAATTCGGTCCGGCTACGTGCAAATCTACCAGAACTAAAAGGTTATCGATCTTCAATTTAATCCAACCTGTAGCCTCATAAATTATAAGCTCTATCCAAACTAGGAAAATTTACTTCAGTCAATCATACAAGACGTTTTATTACCTTCTTCATGAGGATGAGGCTGACGATCGCGCACCAGATCGTGAGGATAAAATAAAATTCCGTACTCAGATATTTATTTGAAATAAAACATGCTTTATATTTCGCTTGATTAGATTAGATTATAAGTTAGTTTAAGCCTCCCTAACCGCTACAAAAATAAGCGTATCGATGAGAGTAAGGATGAAGGCACCATTTAGTATGGAGCTGAGGGAATGGGGAATCTATGCACAAGGTGCACAGAAACAGTAAGCTAAGAAAGAAGTTCATGAAACAAGAAAAAGTAGAAGAGGAAAAAGTAGTAGGTGCTGAAAAGCAGGACAGCAGTGAACCGGAAAAAGATGGGTCGTAAGAAAACAAAAACCTATTCTATTTCAACAAAAAGAGAGCCTACATAACCTTTAGCTCGGGCCCTCACATAACCCCCTGGGAGCGCTAATTCCTACAGATCCAATAGTTGTATCCCCCTGAGGGGAAGATACACTGTACAGAGAAACATTAAATTGAGGAGCAAGATTATGACGAAATTAACGCTGAAGAAGAAAATCATGGGTGATGAGAAACGGAACAGCAGTGAATAAAAAGAAAAGAGAGTTCTTAACAAAAGAAATCAAAGCTTTGAAATTTCATAAAAAAATGCCCTACCAAACTCGCGCCTTGGGACTTGACATTACTAGTTCTTTAAGAATGGGGAACAAAATACAAGCAACAATTAGTCCCTGGAAAAAAAATTTCCTCACTTAAAAATACATTAAATATATAGCACGTAACTTTTTAGCGATAATGAATGAAATTAACTATTTTCCTATCAAAACAACATTTGGTACACCACCGCTCTAGGCGCGTTTCAACATTTTCCGATTATAAATTCCAAAATCTACACAAAAGAAACATTAAACTAATTATTAAAATCTAGGAATGGACTTGAGTAATCACAGACGACAAAAGACGAATAAATAATAAACTGCACCACTCCTAATGCAGTAGCGCTATATTCAAACATCAGAACACTCTGCGTGCCAGTTAGTAAAGAACTATAAAATTAAAATAAAATGAACACTTAAAATTCAAAAATGAAAAAATTTAGCATGATGGATTACAAAGATATACTTTAGAATGACAAGTAAGTCAAGATTACAATTTGAGTCCCAATTCTTTCAACTCTCTGCAATTCTGCATGAAACAAAATATCATAATTAACCATACACACCTTCCATTTATGTGTTATAAAATAGACAACATCCTACAAAATACTAGTTCATAGCCTCAAATTCTACGCAAACTAATGCACAAGGTTTATCACTAATTCGATTCAAGAGAACGCTTCACAGACTTGAATTTGTTTCACATTAACAAAAAAGGCTATCACAAGCTGAACACCAATGGTTGTTAATTAGCAGAAGTGAATCACTGTGAAGTGAATCAAACCAAAGTGAAATGAATCATTTATGCATCATTTTATTGAGTTTCTCTTTGGAACAGGTTGTCCACAGAGATCTGTTGTACGCCCTAATTGACTGCAGTGCTCTACATCTGACAGAAAACTTTATTAGATACACTGTTATTTTAGAACAGCAGGTGCAAGGTTTAGGGCAGTTATCATGGATTACTTTACACACAGATTTGCAGAAGCCTGGTAGGTGACTAATATTACTGAAAAGATAACGGAAAACTCTCTCATAACAAATGATAGTGTCTACAAAAGACTTACTGCAATATTTCAGTCCCCTGCGCGGATCATCAGACTGAATATACTCTTAAAATGAAACAAACAGATGAAAACTGAAATTTTTTATGCTAAGAATGGAAGAACATGTACTGCAGTCAGCCAAAGATGCTTCTCTCAGTTGCTGGTGGTAGACGTCTGTTTTCATGGCAAGGGAACCAGAGATATAAGTGGCGGCATCTTCCACTTCCTCAGAAGCAAAAATTCCACCGATCTCGGTGGCTCCGTTGAACATCACGGCAGCCTTTTTTTCCTCTTCAGACACCTCAATGATAGGTGGAATTACTTCACTTTCTTCTGGCACCTGAAAGTCAAGAAAAAATGTGAACTGAAGTTAACAATTTTTTCAATTAAGTCTTTGGCTTCATAAGCAAGCATTTCAGTTGCATTTAAGGGTACAGATTCAAATCTTAGAGAAAATGAAAAGTAAAGCTAATATGATGAATTGGGATGCGGGTGAGAGCAACTAGAAATAGGGGTCAGTTGTAAAGAATCAAGCTGAATGGGAAGCAGCATTGAAAAGTGTACAAAGAAATAGAGATGAAAAACTAGAGCATAATACTAAGTTTAAAAAAATATGGAGCCTCAATGGAGAAAAAGGAAAAAGAGACAAAAAGACAGGATTGGATTAGATCGTTTGTTAGTTTAAGCCTCCTTAACCGCTAAAAAAAGCGTGTTTAGAGGAGAGCAAGGAGAAAGGCACCATTTAGTGAGGAGATAGGGAATGCAACGTGGGATATCATGGGGGGAACATGATATGAGGGGAAAAAAGGAAACACGAGATTGAAAGTAATAAGCAGAGAAGTGTAAAATACGAGGCTTAACGCAAAACCTAAGTTTATGCACTCAATCTATTTCCTACAATTCCTCTCTAACAGTTAATGTTGTCTAATATATTTACGTTTTTGAGAGATATTAAATAATAATCCTAATCTGAACTAATGAAAACTTTGAAGAAATAAGTCTAAAAAATGAAAATATCAATTCAATAAGACTCCTAACAATAGAGTTGGGAAAATCAGTCTATAATCTGGACAACATCTCAAATTTTATTCTGACATGTATGTATTCCTTAGAGGGTTACCAGACTCATCTCACCTCTGCTAAGAAACCCAAGGTTTCTCCTAATTGCACATCAGGAGCTGTCTCGCAATTGGAAGCGAGAGGAGCTCGAATGAGAGAAGAGGCAGTAATCTTGGCATAGCTCTGCGTGAACGTTTGGGCATCTGAGAACTTCTGCAGCAGACGAATTTTTCCGAAGAATAATTCAGGCTCATCTTGGCAGAGATTTCTTGATGATAGGTATGGCAAATGAGGGCCATCCAAAACAGGTCTCAATGAAAGAATGACCGTTATAGATTGGATCAAACCTTGGATGAAGCGGCATCTCCGGGAAATATTTAAATCATCCAATTCTTGCAACCATTTAACAGCCTCTTTCGCAAATTGAATGGATGGTGATCGAGAATGGATTGGTTTTCGAAGTGGCACAAGGTCTCCTGGTGTTGAATTCAAGACATCAAATTTGTCATTCATTTTTTCAAATAAGTGCTTGTTGCTGCAGCAGAAAAGCCTATTTTACCCCTAGCAATGCAGGTATCAATAGCAGCAGAGCATGAATTTGAGAGAACTTGAGCTGCTAATTTCACCTTCATTTTGGCATCAAATTTCAAGTCATACACATGTTTGATGATAACACGTGGCATTCTTTGAAGGCTTTTGTCCCGGTCTAACTGGAAGACAGTTTCAACATCTTTCCAACTAGCTGGTGTTGAGTAGGATGGAACATTAACATCTCCATTCAACAGAAAGTTCCGAGCACTTTTTAGCAAGTGCGGAGGATCTCTGTGTGCAAAATAGCTTTGTTGATTAATTGTAATCTTTGGGTTGAGTGGTGTGGATCCAAGGGTCTTCAAAGCTGTTTCAAAATTAGAGCCTTGATCAGTAGTTATACCGAGAACTATGAACTCTTCATTTTTCAATATTTTTATTGCATTAGTAATTATTGCAGCAACTTCAGCAGAGTTCATAACATTGCCAGAGAAATAATAACCAATGGGAAATTTCCAAATTTCCAATGATTTCTCACACCAACTGCCATTACACACAGAGCAGATGATGCCAACTTCCTTGAACGAGTCTCGCCGTCATCCTCACATCCAATATAAAATCCTTACTCTGATTGTGAGCAAGTCCCTTTCCCAATGACGTTTCGTCTAACAGAATGAATGTCAGCCTATCAGCATTAGTTTGAGGGTTGACCTTCAATTTTATCATCTGAACATTTCCTTTTGAAACACCCGGAGACATCTTCAAAGTTTTCAGCAATCGTTGAACAGTAGACAGTGAAGGCAATGGCAGCATTCTCCTCAACAAACTGTATCCTGATATGCTGCAGCTCACCTCAGTGTACCTCATTTTGCCTTTCAGTTTCATTTTAGCAAATTCACTCAGGTATGGTCCCAGCTCTGGGTACAATTGAGCTAGCTGCGTGTCAATGTTGAAACGCTTGTACTGAACAGGTCTCCTTTTCGTGCCAGAGAAGCGCATTTTCTTGCGTTCCATCGAGTTTGCCGCACTTTCCACCCTGATGGGACAAGGAAATAATTCTCGCTGACAAGACCGACTTGTACTTGAGTGCTGAATTTGCTGAACTGAAGTTTCTGGCCGACAAATTGATGAGAGAATTTTAGTTGTACATTGAGGAATCTTAGCTAGAAAATGAGTTAAACTAGCTACTTCAGTGAATGATTGGGATGTTGGTAAGTCTTTTCTGCAGATAAGCGATGAGTTGAAGCGGTGGCTGGTTTAGGAGTCAAACAGGCTTGCTTGCTGGATGATTGGGGACTTGAAAAAGCTTGCTTGGGAGCTGATGAAAGACTGGAACTCTTGGTGGGTGTTTGAGGACTT
>JACJUY010010223.1:13345-29876 GCA_014220935.1 Platorchestia sp. MABIK
CCATAAATGTCGGACACAAACTTTCAACATATAGTTTTAAAGTACGTCCACACCCTAGAAGTAGTTTTGCACGCACGACGCTAGCAATACACTATGTTTTGAAAGTGGTCAGTGATAATGAAGGAGTAACAAGGTTGCGGTTACGGGGCACGATGGTTAGTACACTAAATTTCTTCTCCATAAATTTAAAAACATGGAACGCAAAGGCCTCAGGGCACTCCAATGCTAAACACTTTAGTGGGGATGAGCTTCAGTAGGTATAATAGATAGTCCATGAAGCTTATTTAAGTGTATGTTCGACTTTTCAAGCAAATATGGCCACAAAAGCTTTCCGCTCTGAAGCTTTACAAGGATAGTTGATAACTCTGAATTTACTTACCAGGAAAAATCGAGTAGAGTTAATAAATCTTCTACATTTTTCTTTTTTCAATAAAGTTACCAAGATCTTGAATAATTATTTACGAGTGTAATTCAGCAACTACGCATCACGTTGCTTCGAAAAGAAGCTATCAAGGAAAATTTTTTATTTAAAACACATGTTGAACGTCCAACATTTAAACGTTTACGTACGCCACTCATTCACGACAACCTAGCGTCCTCAGCATGAATAACTGCAGGTCTTCGACACGCAGCAACTCAGCCGCAGCGCTACGTCGATGTTGAGTAGCGGAACTTATCTCCTATGGTGCACAGAACAACTAAGGTGCGGTTACACTAACAATTACTCTAGAAATTTGTTCGAAAAAGTAGCAAGCTCTAGGAACGCAGAATTATCATTCGATTGCAATGGCTGCCTCCCATATCATGTAAAATCGCAGCAAACAAAGCTGGTGCACATCACAGAATTGCCTGCTCAAAACAAAGCCTTCAAGCAACAGGTGCATACGCTCAGGAAGTGCTTAAAGTTCTTCCGAATAAATCTTTTTCTTAGCTTCGAGGAGACGCTTACGACCTAGCGAGGACATAATACTTACAGTGTACTTTAAATGTTTACTTTACCTACAAAACGGTATATATGTTTACAGTTCGTAAAGTTCTCATCAAACAAATTCAAGGGCTTCTCTATAAACTTTACGACTGAAAAGCCGAAAGACAGGCAGGCAATAGGTTAAAAAGTTCTTCTTCAAGCTTTGTAGCGCTTTTCCGCAAGATGAAACGTTTTCGCTATCAGAAAAAACCCTAATGCTTCTTGAATTAACGCGCTTTTCTGTAAAGCCGACTACTCTTCAAGCCATCGGGTTCTATTTTTCTTGCGTGACATTATCTTTTATTATCCTCAAAAATCTGCTTTATTTCGAAAACGTGCGACACGGAAGAACCAGCGGTAATGCTGAAGCGAGAAAAAACATCGATCACATGCATTTCCTACAATCTAAACGGCGCTGCACCCCCAACAGCAAAAAAACTTGTCATTGAACTAAGGACGCAGGGAGACAAACTGAAAGGAAGATAAAAACAAAAAGAATAAATAATGGCAATTATAATTGATGGCAGCTTGTGAAAATACAGCGTGGAAAATGAGCAAATTGAAGCTAAGCATACATTGATACAAAATAAACTAAAAAAATATTGTATAAACAAAAACACTAGACACGAAAAAGCCACACGACAGTCGACATTGTGCCATTAAAAGCTTAGGTAGCACACGCGAACAACCGCATGAAACAAAGAACACTCGTGGACAAGAAACGAAAGCATTAAGGTGAACTGTGGAATTTCTGCAGTGATTAACACTCTGCGGCGAACGTGAGATAACTACACTGGGATGTAATTTAAACTGTAATAATAATCGAGTAATAATTTACAAATAAGCGTAGTTTACTAACATTATGAACGGAATAGAGAGAAAAACTATTTTAAAAATTACATTTTTGTGACGAAAAACTTGTGAATTCATCAGAGATGAGATGCGTGCACCGTTGAGGCACGAAAACGCGTGATAGCAGCACGGTTGCATTGCTGCAGTCTCTACGAGCGGCTTTGAACGTTTATAAATACAAGAAGACTTCAACAAACGCACTCAGCTAGTTTATAAAATTGGTCATACGCACGCACCTTTCAAGGGCCACGTTTACAGTCTGACAGGCACTGCACTTGTATGTTCTACGATGGGAACTGCAATTTCCACTCCTACGTTCATTCCCGACTCAGCCGCTCCTAAATTATGACTAAGACTGTAAAATAACAGAAATTCCAGCAACAATCACGAGCCCAAACATTTTTCTAAGAAGTTCTATCGCTCATTGACAATGAAAAGTGAATCGATGTTTTTTTAAAGGTGAACCTCACCTAAGGGGAATACTGTAAGTTCGCTGGCTCAATATATTCTCGACGAGTTTATCTTGAACTATTTCAACCTGCAGCGCCACGCGTATCGCATGTTTTATTTGGAGCACAGGAATATGAAACTCAGGCATTGCTATGGTGAGAAAATTAAAATAATTAAACAGTCCTTCCCACTATCTACTATTTTGGGGAAAAACATTGCACTGCTCCATTGTTAAGAATGGTGAACGTTGAAGACAAGAAATAAGAAATTGGACTCGGAAGTCATTCCTTCGAAAAACTAACGACACAACCATAAGATTATTGGATAAATGCAACAAGTTAAAACAATTCAAAAGGAATCAAAAGGGATTTAGCAGAGTTTGTCTGATGCAGCAAGACAGCAAACGGAAGTTGGAAACTCTCCCCAGCTCCAGCACACGAGCTTCGGTTCTGACGCACCTTATGCTAGGTTCACCTCTCATTTTCAGCACATTGGATCAGAAATGTGGTATGGGGATATTGGACAGCAGGTCAAGTACATAACGTCAATCATCCATTCTTCACATGCTGATGTGATCTAGCTACTAAATAGTACAAAATAATTATTACTGCTACTCAAATACATGAGCTGAGTACTCATCTCGCATCGTAATATCATAACTTCAAAAAACCAACGACTAATATCAGAAGTGTGATAAGCTTACAAAGTCATGATGGATGCACAAACTCGCAAGAATCACAGAACTCTCACATCCTCGCCAGGAGCCAACGCAGTCCCGGATGAAAGTAATGCCCAATGACACAGCGCAGCAGCTTTCAAAACTCCTAGTATCGCTAACACTACAAACCGTAAGCGTATATGCATCAGGGCATATTGGCCGCCTACTATACTTACATTTTAACTAGTGAACTATAGCGTGTGAGTACCGCCTCTATGGCATAAAAATACATTGTTTTGAAAGAAAGGGGGGGAAATAGATTACAATGCTAAAATACCTTTAGAAATGTTGGAAATAACTGTGCTTCAATAATTCTAATAATTCAATGATTCAATCCTGCTAAATTACCCGCAGCTGGAAAAACGAGTGAACGTAAGTCTACTGAAGATGATTTTGAAGTTGAGCATTGGAAAAACCTCAGCTGAAAGAAATTGAGCAAAATATTCAGGAGTAGGCTGCATAATTTTAATCCTGCTAACTCATCAAAGATAACTGCCAATGCCAATCTACCAGGATAAAGCATTTAAAATTTCAGAAAGTATTTAAAAAACCCTCACGTTATTTTGAAACTACCTAAGGGAAAACCGAGACTTTGCTGTACAAGTCCGACGTAGACATAACAATGAATTTTGAAGCACGATTGCATTTATATGAGGGGTGAATGATTAATAATTACATTGGAATGTCAGCGTGTTGTAAAGCTCTGGTCATCTTTTATCATCAAGTGCAAAATAAAGACGCGACCGTAACCATCACGAAAGAGAATTGGTCTAGTCCGTGGAATTACACTTCGCAATCTTAAATGAAACTGATGATACCCTAAAATGACGGCTCAATCATCATTCAAAATTAATCGAAGATAGCAACGAATCTGAATCGTTACGGAGAGGAAACAGAGTAAAGATATAAATGCTTCTTTGTCAACTCGTTGGAATGCGGGGGGCAACGCAGATTAAGTTGATAAACTATAACATTCCATAATCAAAACAATGCCTCATTTGTAGGCATTTGAAGCCAGCGTAGAGCGGCTGGCACTCGTCGCACCATGGACACAAATTGCGCCACGCTCGAGTTGGGTGCGACTGAACCAGGCACCCGCTGCAACACTCGCTACAGCAGCAAGAGGAATGCGCTTCACGCAACGCACAGGAAGAATTCAAGAACTCTAAAAATAGAAAATATTATAGGACATGGAAAAACTCTCCAATATAGTCTGCAGAAAGGTTGTGGCAACACTTTTTGGACTCACACTCTAAATTCTATCTTCCGAGACAGGACAGAACGGCATGACCCACCGTACACTGATAAGTATGCAAGAACATCTCGATTCAGGCGGAATGTTCTCCAGAGAAGGCAGTAATTTCTTTAGGATCACGTTTTTACGCCTGTCCTCATAAAAGAAGTCCGACGCAAGATGATATGCGAGTGTAGCAATCAAGAATTGCACCAGCCTACTTCCGAGAGTTGTTTGGAATGGGTTAATTCCAGCTACATGCGCAAATATCACTTTGTTTTCTTTCAAATTACAGAAATTGAAACAGACGGAACTATGAATGAAGAAATGATACATAAAACTTCGTTTTTTTCACTCACATTGTTTGTCTCAACTGATGTAGTAATCAGGGTTCTAATTGGCATAACTAAACTTCGGTAATGAAGTTTAGTTCGAGCAAATATCAAAAATCAAAGTCTTTAAATAGAAATACCTATTAAAACACTGAGGGAAATCATAACAACGATACATTTTGTAAGAAAAAGTGAACATATTGGCGGTACTGAACTAGCACTCCCTCCTCTCGAACACTTAGAACAACCTCTACAAACACAGAGATAAAGCACATCATTTCAAGCCCGCCTAATTTTCCTTACGAAATAAATTTACACCAATGTCAGCAGGATATAAAATTATTAAAATAATAAATTAAGAACACCATTAAAAAGCTACAAACTAAAAAGCTTATATTTAATCAGAAAAAATATCAGTTTGATCTTATGAACAAAAAAGCATGCAGATCGCTGTACATCATGCAGCAATAAGTGAACAACGGAACACAAAGTTGGAAGAATCGCACAAACTAGCGAACACAACAGCAACACTTGATTCTCATGCATAGGATGGAAGAGCTTATATCTTCACGTAGGAATGCAAGTTTCATTGTGGGAGAATTAGAGACCAGATTTAAGATAGGTAAATAGTACGAGGAACCTGCCGCCTTGCTCCTGGTGCGGAACAAAAAAACTTCGGAGCCCATCATAGAGCCGCCTGCAGCATGTAAACGATGCATTCAGTAATACTGACAACAAACACATTAGAAAACATTTACCGCAAAAAATGATAAATAAAAAATTGCATCCACGACAAAAAATTTTCAATGATATTTTAGAGCATTGAAAGAAAGGATGTATGACATTTACCCTTGTGTGTCCAGTGTAGTTCATATTTAAGACTCTTACATGATGGGTAGTAGATGAACATAATTATGAAACATTTAATAACATGTACGCAATATATACCTGGAGCAAGATGATAGCGAGGCTGCAGTTCTGAAATCCTCTATTTCGTTCGTACACATTTACTGCACAAGATCATTGAACGAATGCCAGCACCAATAAATGGCTAAAATCTTCATTTGACAAGCATAACAGGACGCAACACACCATGGAACACCACATTTTCACAACATTTAGAACACTTTACGACATGCACAGTTCCAGATAACAGCAGCTATCCCCAAAATTCTCCACAACAAAGTTTGCGGCGGTAAATTTTGCCACATTTTTCAGACAGACATCGACCTAGAAAATCAAGAGGCCGATTCATAACCTTAGATGAGGGATTTATTTACTCAGCCCTAAACACTGACTCCACTCCGATTTTTAACCTTAAGATCAAAAATACAAGAAAATTACACAAATCGGCACCCATCTTAGATCCTCCGATCTCTACCTACCAAAGTTTTATAATGGCTTCGAAAACACAGCACGCAAAGAATAAATGTAAAAAATAAAATGAAAAATTAACTCGTCACAACGTAAGTTTCCTTGATTATGTTGAGGGTGGGAAAAATATTGAAACCATAACTGTGGAGAAAGGCACAGAAGTTTGCGAGTAGCCTAAAGAATTATAATCTAACCAAAGCCCTGAATTGCTATAAGGATGGTCTTCATGTACATGATAATTCGCTCAACATGAAAATGCTCCAGTTTACAAGGGTCGCTAGGTCTCAATGCCGTGAGAACAGGCAGCAAATAATTACGCACAATTCCAAAAATGCATCTCAAAATGGTGCCAAATAGCTGATAAAAAGGAATGTATCAGAATAAAAAACCTGTAGTATACAAATGCTACACTACAAGACTGCCTACTGCGTTAGAAAATGTCCGTAAAACAGCTGCATTTTTGAACACTACCTGAAGAACACTGCTTAGTTTTACACAAGCAGTTCATAAAAATATTCAAATTTTTCCATCTTGAATTTTTACCATCTTGCTGATTTTTACAGATGAACAAAATCTTAGGTATGAATTTCAAAGAACAAGATTTGAACGAATTTCAACGAAAGAGGCATTCAGCGGTTTCTGTTGACTAAATGTCATAGTGATTTTTTTTCAGCCCTAAAGAATTATAGGAGAAAACTCGCTGTAGGGTCGAGGTTACGAGCTTCATCTCACCTCGAGGGTTCGCCTCCTCAGACGTCAACTCTGAAACCTTGAGCTGCAATGACAATTCAACCAAGTTAAGCTGAACTTGATGCGTTCTTTCAACTCACTCTCATTTACGTATCGCTTACTTTCTACCACTCCGACAATGCTGACAAGCTTTTATTTTCAGAAAAACGCTACTTTTCAGTTTTGCAGCCCCAAAACCTCGAGGGGCTGATCGCGCGTCCTTAAAAATACTGGCATGAACTTTCTCTCAAATAGGAATGTTATACCGATGAGGAATGGCGATACAATAGGAACAGGAATGCAGGCAGTACACTAAGTACCCGCAAAATCTTTACAGCGATGGTTCAGGATGTAAGAAGAGTACAATAATGTCTTTTGTTGTCCCACTGACAAGTAGTAAAGCTAAATATACAAATTACTAAAAACGATACCTAGTGGGCGCCTAAAAATGTAGCTGATGCTAGGTGTCGTGGCCGTGATGGTTTTGCCGAGGTGGCTTCGGTTGTGCCGTTCGACGATGAGAAGAGGAAGAAGAATTGGATGAAGAGTTGGAAGAAGCATGCGGCCGTCTGACCGCCGGAAGTGGCAGAGGCCTGGCATCCCCGCAATCACCGTCCCGCTTCACGGTTTCCTTGGGCGGGGCGGCGTCGAGAGCGTAACCCTCGGAGGCGCGGCGAGGCTCTGGGCCAGATTGGGGGTCATCCTCCTCCTCCTCGGGCAGCTCATGTGCTGACGCGGCGTGTCGGGGTACGCCAGACAGCGATCTAGGGCCACGGAAACAAAAATACAGCATAATTAATGGGTACACTTGCGAATTTTACAATACTCTCCGGCACTTACTTTTCTCGTTACTGTCTAGTTCTCAAAAAACACATCCCAGGATCAGATGTAAATGTAAATAAGTTCTGGTCTACGCATTTATGCACCTAAAATTGAACTGTAGAAATTCAACGAGAACATTTTCACAGAAGAGCGGAAAACCGACAGTGCACTCGAGCACAATTCATTTCCAAACACACTGAGTGTGAAAGTTTATTTTCTTTTTAATCTACTTGCTCAACGCATTTGATTGATTACTTCTATTTGATAGGACTTGACAGGTGGGTCGCACCAATATTTCATTAGCTCACTACCACACATTCCTCCTTTCCCAGCACAATGTGAAGATCTATTTCACTTCATTCAATCAACGTCAAAATTTGAAGCCTCTCAGCAGCTGTCGCATGCCTGGTACCCTCGCTTATCACAAAGGAACCGCTCTTTTGAATTTCGAGCCAATGGGAACATGTTTTTCAACTATGATTCAGATTAGAAAGTTTTATCGAAGAAGGGAAAAACAGATAATATGACGGTATCTACAGAGAGAGGGAGAATTTAGACTTCCGTTATGTCATGAACTCTCATTTAAGATTTAAAGAAGTTTAAGAAGAAGAAGACAGCACATTAGCCCGAGCGAACCTCTGCCACATAGAGGGCCACGCCAGAGACTCGACCGTAAGACGGTGGTATAGGGAAACATTATTTAGATTTGAGGACCACGGTGAGAGTGATAACTTTTGCATACAGGACTCTCTGTAGGCGTAGAACTGTAGGATATGAAGAGTACCTGATCTATCATTAGATGCTACTTAAATTACTCTCATAAAGCGCTACCCAAATGACATCTCTATATAGGGCTCTGCTGCCGACATTAATATAAGAGAGACACTCTTTTGAGTCACCAAGCTCAAATCGGTTGAAAGATTAACCACAACAAAAGTGCCTCTAGAAAGGACAGAGGAAAACAACATTTTGTACAGAGATTAGACGGGAGGAATCAATGCACAAAATGTATCCATACCCTACGAATAGAAACAGTAAGACTGGGCAACATTTAGGAAGCAAAAAAGTTTAAAATACATCTCATTAGAGTACTGAAAAGAAGAAAAGCGTGAAATGAAAAAGATGGTTCATAAAAAACTCCTTTTCAATGCGAGATAAATCTACTTAACTTTCAGCTCAGGACCTCACACACTCCCGTGAGGGTGCTTATTCCCACATGTACTATAGTTGTATCTGCCGAAGAGGCACTTGACTTATACGTATATTAGACAACAGTTCAAACTTAAAGATATGCTTGAGAAGCGATCACTGAGAATCCTAAACAGCGTTAACGAAAAGAAAAGTCCCGTGCAATATTATTCTTTCGCCATGCTTCTATTCCCGCCATCACTACGGACAACTGTGTTCATTCAACAAAATGTAGTGTAGGCATTGTTCGATACGTAGGAATAATAATACTCTCACTGCAAGGAGTCGGAAAGAGATGCAAAGGCTTGCATTCTTCGTGGAGAAGTGAAAGCAAAAATCTGAGTTTTAAAAATAATATTGGTGTACTCAGGAATTTTAATTAATATCAATGAAATAACACTAATTCCTTACATTACAAAATTCCAAATAAGATTCCAAGTCGTTGATTATTAATTGATTGTGAGTTAGTTCAGGATTCACTAATCACAACAACGGTGTTCCAGGGAGAGGAAGGGGGAAGGCCTCATTTAATACATATTGAGTTAACGGAATGAGTATCTATCCACAAAGTGCGTCCCCAAATAAGATCTCCTGCGCATAGAAACAGAGTTGAAAAGGAATGTTACGAAACAAGATAAAAGTTGAAGAATAAAGTAAGAGGTGCTGAAGAACAGAACAGCAGTGAAGCAAAAAAAAGATGGTTCTTAACACAACAAACCTATTCTGTTTCAACAAAAAGAGGCGCCTACCTAACTCTCAGCTCGGGATCTTACATTTTCCTCCTAGGGTTGATAATTCCCATGAGACAATTGTTGCATCTCCCTGAGCATAGAGACAGCAAGTTAGGAAGAGGAAGAGAAGACAAAGAAGACACTGCGATGAAGGCATGCAAAACAAAAGAAGTGAAAGCTAAAAGTCCCGAAGGCCTATTTGTAACTTAGGTAACCTAACAGTATTTCGTCAGGGAGCGCCATTCCCCATCTCAAAGGCTAGACAAGCCCTCTTAACCTAAATCCAATGTCTATCCTATGCCCCAGCTGAACACTGACCTCGAATTCATTAGTGTCCACACAAAATTGGGAAAAGCTATTGTATACCGGCAAATATCGAAACTTGACATCAAGGCTAGAAGTGTGCCATGTAGTTTGACGAGTCAAGGCTCACGCTCGTTCAAGGCGTTAGGAAAATTACCGCGTGCCCAGAACCTCATACAGCACCGTGTCCTAGCATCGTTTCTGCCATGCAGGCATCTAAAGGCTGTGTAATGCTTTGAGACTTTCGCTGGGATGGATTGGGATTCGTGACTCTATGCAGTGAAACTGATGCTACAGGACTATTTGATGACCAACTCTGTTTTTCAATTGAGATTAGATTAGATTATTAGTTAGTTTAAGCCTCCCTATCCGCTACAAAGGCGATCCAAAGAGAGGAAGGAGGAAGGCACCATTTAGTATGGAGTTTAGGGAACGTGGAATCTACGCAGAAAGGGCATAGAAACAGTGAGATGAGAAAGAAGTTTATGAAACAAGATCAAAGTTCAAGAAGAAAGTAGTAGGTGTTGAAAAAAAAGGACAGCAGTGAACCGAAAAAAAAAGGTCCGTAACAGAACAAAAACCTATGTTATTTCAACAAACAGGAAGTCTACCTAACCCTAAGCTCGGGCCCTCACATAGTCCCCCTGGGAGCGCTAATTCCCATAGATACAATAGTTATATCCCCCTGAGGGGTTTTTCAATTGAGCTTAATTCTGTTTGTAACTAGTATGTCAAGACAAACGCTCGTATCCAGAGGACCAAAATGGTTGAAAATAAAATTAAGAGCATGAAAAATATTTGAAATGCATAGATTCACCGCCACAATTGCCAAGTCTAAGCCCTATTGATAATTTATGGGATGAGCTGAAGAGAAACTTGCGTACCTCATCACTTTTTCTCTCAACATTGACCATGAGGGGAAGAGGATGAAGAAGATAAACATTTTAGAATGGCCAGGTCATTCCCCAGACATGAATCCGATCGAAAACTTGAGGCGGGCATTGAAATTGAAGATTCATGAGAGAGAGATCCCAATGACATCACTGAAGAAACTTTCATTGAAGAATGGAATAAGATTACACCCGAAATTTACTAAAGGCTGGTAGTGAACGGCTCGAAACGTCTCGAAGCCATAATTTATAATAACGGCTATGATACGAAGTATTAATGTATGTATATCTTGAAATGTGTTGCGAACTTTTGTTCACGTATTTATTATACATGTTCCTATATATTTTTCCTTTTAAATCTTTGTGGGTTTTAGATACATTATAAGCCTTTTTATACTTTTGTTTATATATAGTCCAATTTTCGTAATTGTACGCGGTTTAGATATGTGGAATCAGGCTATTTAATCAACGTGTTGTATTATTTTGTCCCCCACTGTACATACATAGGTACACTTCTCAACAATGAAGTGCACTTCTCAACAAGGAAGTACACTTCTCAACAATGAAGTGCACTTCTCAACAATGAAGTGCACTTCTCAACAATGAAGTGCACTTCTCAACAAGGAAGTACACTTCTCAACAATGAAGTGCACTTCTCAACAATGAAGTACACTTCTCAACAATGAAGTGCACTTCTCAACAATGAAGTGCACTTCTCAACAAGGAAGTACACTTCTCAACAATGAAGTGCACTTCTCAACAATGAAGTACACTTCTCAACAATGAAGTACACTTCTCAACAATGAAGTACTCTTCTCAACAATGAAGTACACTTCTCAACAATGAAGTACACTTCTAGTTCGGGGTAAACAGTTCTCTGTTAACACGAGATCATGAGCCCGTCAATTATTCGAATGAAGAACATGAACTTAAGCTGTTATCTTGTAGGGCCACTTCTACGGTAAAGTAAGATTTGACAAAAGAAAAAGAATTTAATTGGTTAATACTCAGTTACGTGAGGTGACCTTGAGAGTAAACTCTAACGCGCCTGCAATGAACACATTGAGAAACAACACTCTATCGTCATTAGCTGAAATACAAGGCGTTCAAGAACTATTAGAGGGACGAGTTTTTTGCCCATACTCGTTGAAAATAAAGATACGAAAATACAGCAAAAACAACTTAGTCACGAATCAAGTAGAAATTGAACATTTTTGTATTTTATTCGATTTGCCTCACATTTAAAGCAATGACACGTTAAAAACTATCGGAAAACAATTTTGATAAGCCATGATCATTCTCTAGCAGATTTTTCAAGTTTAGATGTACTGGCAGAGCTAGGATAACATAGACAACATTCTCTATTTTTCAGGTCTCGTTGAATCGCTTCAATATTCTCAAAACCAGTCTCCTGATTACAATATAGCGATCTCTGATTCTCCGAAGGATATTTGCCCGCCTTGCAAGTTACCTTTTTTATTCAAATCTTTCATTATTTCAAAAAAATAATACAACTGAAAAATATGGCAACTCGTTGATGAACATAATGTTTAAATGATGCATAGTTACAATAAAATACTCCAATTTGAATGAGATGTCAACGATTAGTACAAAAAACTTTGGGATATTCTATGAAGTGAAATAATACATTTAAAATATCATGTTGAAATTACATGAGAATTATGAATAGATTCTTATTTATGTGAAATAAATAATGTATTTCTCAATTTAAACGCCTTGAGGAATGCTGACGAGGAGTTGACTCTTCTTTAACTAAAGCAGCACAGGAACTAGCCACAAGCCATATGCCATACAATAACTAAGCTAGCGTCCTACTACTCAAAAAATGATACTGACATTCGATATACAAAATATCGATAATCAACGGCGAGTCAACTGTTCTGATGCTGACACAAGAGGCTAGGGACTCTCATTCTTAAAAGAGAAAAACGAACAAAACAGGTTGAGAAGGGAAGCGGCTCATACTTATTTATCACACCGTTCAATTTCAAAAAACTAGAATGAATCAGACGATCTTAAGCGAGATATTTGCTGATGCTATGCTTAGTACGATAATCACAGTAAAATGCTTGTTCAGAAACTAGATAAAATTAACCCACCTCGAAATAACACAGTGGACTCATGGTTAGAACATGAGAAATATTCGCAGTACGGGGGCGAACAACAGCTCATTACTATCGTGACAAAGCAATAAGCAGTGGATACCTTCGCGTCCCCAGTATTTGGTTCATACTTGATTTTGTTTCCGATTATCGCTTCCGGAGCAAAGAGATAATTCCAACTCAGTAAAACGATTTACAAGAGTTTTGAATAATTGAACAAGGAAGGAAACACTTAACTTTTAATGTGTATTCTAGAGTGGTTCTACTCGCAAAAAACGTCTCAAAATACTAGACACAGCCGAGTTATGAATAGCTTTCAAGCACATATGTAAAAGCCCAAAATTAAAAACGAAACTGTCCCTCGATTTTTTCGTTTATGGAAGGAAATGAACTTCTCATGACATAAGGGAATACGAGATGAGCTTGAAATAAGTAAAGGTACGAGGAGCTGCCGACCTGCTGTGTGAGCGCGGGGCGGACTGGGCGCCAGGAGCCCCGGCCTGGCCAGCTGCAGAGGAGCAGTCGGAGCGCGTGCGGCTGTGGCTGGAGGGCCGGGCAGGCGCAGCCCTCCCCTCGCGCAACTGAAATGCGACCTCGAACGCCTCTCCAAGTGCCAGGACGATGTCTGTCGCCCAGTCCTACACAAGGAATGAAGATTCAGAGTAAAATATGAGAACAGGCAGGTAACATTGTAAATGACTTGAACGACAACCTGGCAGGCAGAAGTTCGTTCACTTGCCATACTTAAGAAATATAGTTTTACTAACATTTCTCATACGTAAAGCAAGTCAGGGTTAAGATACAGAAGTCTCCAGTGTCTGTAAAAACGATACTAAGGATTCTAGTACAGGAACAATATTAAAAGGACTAGTTGAGCAAAATTTTAAAGTTTACGTGTAATCCATACCAACTTAGCCGCATTAGTTTGATACCAGCAAAATTTGGGAGATGTAATGCTCAAATGTTATAGTATATGTAGGAGCCAATGCTAAATAATTGCTATGCATCCCAAAACAATACCACTGCATCAAATCAGACAGATACTGACACTATCATGAAAAAAAAAAAAAATTGTACCTGGCGTCGTATTAAAATTGTAGATCACCATCAGTCGTCGCTTCCGATACTCAGCTCAATCTCGACTTTCGATAGCGACGCTGAAGCCTGCATCATATGTAGTGCACGACTAAGCATCACCCTGCTTTCACATCACAACAAGCACTACACAGAAAAACTCAGTGAGAGACGTGAAGGGTGTTTTAAGTTTACCTTCAGTTCATTTCTGGAGATGTGTTACAGCCAGCTATTAAATGGTAGTAATTACAATAAAAAAGGAAACGTTTCATGATAATTATTTGAAAACAGTACCAAAACTACCGATAAAGCTCACATGCCAAGATTCTGTAATCGCTTAGACCCTTCCCACCAGAATGCTAGGACGTTGGAGCCAACACTGTTAACAAGGTGGCGCCAGAGGCGGAGGTCAGCTGATAGAAGCGATATTTCATCGATCACCTTCGCAAGACTGTGTCCTACACGACACAGCAACAGTCACCATTCTATATACACACAAGACAAAAGCCCTAAGCTCACGTACCCTGGTGTCGGCCCTGAACACGTGACACCAGTGGCTGCCGTCGCTCTTGTCAACCGTGATGTAGGCGAAGTGGCTGAGGTCGTCCGCATCCTGGCACACTCCGTGGATGTTGCGGATCTCGTGCTCGCACACCAACTCCTGCACCTCACATTCAACATCCATTTTAACCTAATGCCACTAAACAACAGAGTAATGAACGGATGACAGCTACGAGTACGACAGGGATGAAGATTAAAACAAAGTTACGCGGATTCAAATGATCATGTGCAATAAATGTAGACCGGAAGAAAAATGCCAAATAATTATTTAGTAATGAGCTTATTTGACAACATAAGTTACAGACTTTTACCGAATGCAGCAAAATATCGACATTTGTATAGCATAGTAGTTCCTAACTTCGTATAGGAATGGCAATTCACAATGAACGTCGTAAAACGGACCACTGGAGTTCAAGTGGATTAAGAAGAGAAGAAAAGACGGTTGAAATAAAATTTGATTACTGACAGACGAAACCAAGTGTTGGGAGAGCACATTGAGGTGGTCACGAGAGCAGCCACTGACCTGGTCATGGGGTGTGCTGTAGCGCACGCCGCTGGACGAGATGGCGAGCACCACGAGGGGCGGAGGAGTCGGCTTGTCCCCCTCGCCAAATGCGAGCTCTCGCTCTGAGGCCTCGGCGGACTTGCGCACCTGGTGGATAGACTGCATCGTCGTCTCGGGGCCGCGCACCTCCCTGATCATCGTCGAGCCCAGGTACTGCGCAGTCAAGTCCAATACAAAGCCTTAATTTCCATGGTTATCATACAATGCGAATTTGTGGCGAAAATACGTGGAACCAACACATTTTAGAAACTCCTAACGAAGAGCCAAAGTCTGTACGGTGTGGGTTGATTTTTCGGATATCTAACTGCGGGTAGCAAGGAGAATCAAGGAGAATCAGTCTCACAATATAGCAAGAATCGCGTTAGTTTCTTGCGTCCGGTAAAGCTCAAAATTAATTTAATGGGAGAGAAACGAACGCTAAGAGAATTTATTTATCATGAACGCAATGAAACGAATTAAGGATAACGAACAGAATATAAATAAGAATAGAAATAAGAACAGAAATAGAGAATAGAAACAAGATGCGCTGTGTGTCAAAAGAGAACATTACAGGAATTTTTACGCGACAGCAACTTACGGTGACGACAAACTCAATGTGAGTATCGATGAAGTCACGAGGCTCGTGTTTCCATGAGGTCAGCGAGGGCTTGACGTTGCTGGAGGAGACCTGAAGCAGGTGCGAGGGGTCCCGCAGCGTCAGAGACTCGGGGTTCACCGGCACAGACGAGGGGTCGCTGGAGGGGGACGAGTTGTCCAGGTCCACCGTGGGCTGAGCGCGGGTACTCCTGTGAACGGGCAGTGGCAGGGTACGGCGGTCAGATCATGTGATTTTAGTCCTGACCATGTAGCAGGAATTGGACAAATAACCACTGTTTGGGTGCCTCAAGGCTAATAATATCAACCCAAGGTTTCCTGTCCTCTCACTGGTACGTGCATGAGTGCAAAGCTACTGAAATTATTACTGCTTCACACGCATTCATCAGGTTCCTTATATCTAGCTATTGTAATACTTGTAATCCCAAACGCTTTGCTTTCACTTGACCTAATCTCAAGTCTAATGCGTTCCATCCCTCTCTTCATTCAAGTTTCATTTATTTTGAAACTTGAACTAATGCTGCAATTCTAATCACTAATTTGAAATTTTAATTCAAAATTCCCCAGGGGAAATCTCAAAGAGTCTATCCTTTCTCAAATTAATCGGTGATTTGAGCTATTATTTCTGAACCAATTAATTTTTCAGCTGTATTTATCCTTAGATTCAACACTCGGACAATGAACACAGACACTTAATACTCAGAACGTTCATCATGGGAGCTGTGATTGGTAATACTATCGTGAACGAAAAAATACTTGATAGTGCAATCATTAAAATACGAAACTAACGGGCTGCAAAAGGTAGAGAAAATTTCACTCCTCATTCATTAAATTGAGATTCAATGGTGGACGGATTTTGACATTTATTTTATATTCAAGTTAGCACTAAATTATTGAAGAACATCATTTACTGCATTCTTACGCAGACGAATCGTAAATAAAAACACCAAGGTTGATACTCTCAAAGTCAACATTGCTAAAATTATTTATTGCTGATAAAAGGTAAACGTTTCGAGCACCAGGC
>JACJUY010010224.1:0-29870 GCA_014220935.1 Platorchestia sp. MABIK
GGGCAGAGTGAGAGGGCAGAGTGAGAGGGCAGAGTGAGAGGGCAGGGTGAGAGGGCAGGGTGAGAGGGCAGGGTGAGAGGGCAGGGTGAGAGGGCAGAGAGGAAGGTGTGCACGGCCGCAACTTCAGTATTGATCGACCGAGGACGCTCCCCCACCGCATCCCCGACTGCCCAACTCAGCTGTTTCCTCGCTCTTTTCCTCTCTTTCCTCTCACATGCCCCTCTCACACCTCTCTAATGCTTCTCTTCTACTTTCCAGATGCCCTTCTCACACCTCTCAAACGATTCTCTACCTCTCCTGAAAAATGACCTTCGGACAACCCATGCCCCTTTTTGATTCTGTTTTCTCCTCAGTCGTGTTGAGCATGTTCAACATTTTTGCTGTTTCCAGTCGTAAAATTGTATTTAATTCCGATGCTTTGATTCTGCAAATGACCCGTTTTGGCTACGGTTCTTTCTGACGTCTCGTTGCTTTCAACTTGGGTGCAAGAGTTGGAATTCTGCACTGTAAACATCCCACTTCGTCTCTATTTGACATTGTTCCCCTCAGAAGTTTTTTTTTGCATATATCGACATAGTTTTTCCTTTCTGAGTTTCTTTTGGAAAACCTATTGCATGAATAATTTTTTGAATATTTTTTTTCAAATTTCAAACTCTACATCATTTTTCAAAATTTTTATTTTCACTTCAGGCTGTGTCTCAATCTTCCGAGAAGTGTTCCCCCAGCGTCAGTTTGAGATGTAGACGAATTTCTCAAAGATTTCGTGTTGAATTGTCGTTGATGAGAACTCTTTTTTTGCTTAAATTACTAGCCGACCACAAAATACCAGATCGTTTCCTTTCAAAGAGTTCTTTTGAAATCTCTAGTTCAGTTACGGCTTAGCTGTCTTTTAATGTGAGTTTTCAAGAGAATTTTCCCATTGAAACAAGTCCTTTGTTCGGTCCCTCAGTATGCTCAAAACCTCTTGTTACACTTCAGTACATCTCTCCTTAACACGAGAAAGCCTGCTCTCTTTCTTAGGTGAAATCTTCCTTTTTTTAAAAGATTCCACCCTGTTTTATAGGCCAATAAACGTTGAGCAGCGTATCCAGTGTTGCGGAGAATTCTCTCATCGAGCTTAAATAAATTATCCCGTTTAATGTTTCAACGAGCACGGTATCTGTACCCACACTTCATTTGATCTACAAGAGTTCATGTTTTATCTCATCACTTGACCTTGTATACCACTTATATTCAATCCCCATTTCAATTTGAGTACCAGCCTACACGGGCAAAAACTCGTATAGTTTTTTGCCTGGTTCAAATCTCCTACGAAGAAATTGGACTAGGATGTACTCAAGTCACAATTTCTCACGGTAGGCGTGAATAGTTTCGATCATTCGTCTCCTAATCATTGCACTGCAACTCATGTCCCCGACATACACGCCCACGCTACGTTTCTAATGCTGACTCAAAAACACCTGACCACTATGGCGAACTGAACTGCTAGGATTTATGTTCTCATCGCTGCGAAAAACACTTTCAGACTTTTTCATTTACATAGATTTAATCTGTAGTAGAGCAAGTGCTTTCTTTGCTAATAGCTTTCAGTGCATCGTGTACTTTTGCTGTACCGAAAAAAAAACTAGACTACGTTACTGGGAGCAGGCATAAAGCAGTCGATTAAAAATAGTTTTCGTATGCAAAACGCTCTTTTGTCCTTCAACATCATTACGAGCATCGTGCAATGTGATATGATTAATACCCTCTCCTTTATGACGAGGCCAGAGCTGAATAATCACGTACGAGACATCCCGTAACAAGACGTTAAAAAAATTCTACAGCTGAATCTTCTCCTAAGAACTTCCCAGATTATAATTATATTTATTTGAATCCCTCTGGTTACAACGAAGTCAATTTCAAAAAAGTTACGAAAAGGGACCATTTAGTATGAATTGTAGAAAACGGGCTATCTATGCACAAGGTGTGCTCCCAAGCAGGATGCACAGAGCATGGGAACAGCAATTTAGGCATGAAGAGAAAGAGAAGACCACGAAGAGATAGTAAAGAAGTAGCAAAAATTGGAAGAAGGTAAGGGAGCACGAAAAATAGAAGACCCGAAGGCTTGTCTACGAGTATAGGTAAGGTAAATTAACTGTACATCCAGACTGTAACTTGACTTAACGAAACACTGTAACTTAACTGTACATCCATCCTGATGGGATGGAGAAATCAAATTTAAACCTATTGTCTGTAATACGTTCCTCGAGAGGGAACATTCCAGAACTGAATGTACGTCGTGTATCAATATTCTGGATTCGAATTTTAGTCTAAAAATTTTCTACTTCTGAATGTATGCTAGTCTATGTAGTAACATTGCAGAACTACGTGTATCTTAGCTTCAACAATGCAGAGCCGAAAACATGTTATCTCGAGAGCCTCACTTTCTGAAAAATTCTACACGAGCTGTTGGCCCTGTACCCTCGGTCTGGAGGCAGAGCACGCACACTACAGTCAAGTCTCTACTCCTTCGTCTATATGGCCGCCTCACCTGCGCTGGCTGCCGCTTTGATCTTCGTGGCGTCTTTTTGCCATTGCTGCCCTGTCCTGCTATTCACCCCTGGCGTTCTCAAATGGAGTTTCTTGCAGTTCTTCAAGGCATCCAAACTCTGGATCTAACTCAAGGTCAATCATTTACGATAACACGTGTGATTCATGCAGTGCGTTGCGCCAGCTCACGTGACTCCGAATTCACGAGGCGGCTACGGAGAACAGCGCCGCCACTTACGTCAGAAGGGTAGTCCTCTCATCCCTTAGTCACGCCGATTCACCGACTAACCAGGTTATGAATGAAGAATTTCTCGTTCGAGAAGGCGAAAATGATGACACTTCTAGGAGTTGTCACAAATTTCTAATATGTAAGGAGGAAATTTGGGATTGTAACAATTGTGCTCGACGCGAGAATGAACTCGTTAAGATGGAAATGAGTCGAATCAACTTCCTGCTAAATATAGTGGTGCGGTTCGGTCACCCACCATGGCATGTTAATGTCCTACTTTCTGGACTCGATTGCATGTTATTAATTTTCTCCAAGTTGACTCATTTCACATTATTTCCTCCTTGGTTAAAATTTATGAGTTTCCTCTGACATCGTGCCTGAAAGTACTACGTCCGTAATCCAACTGAGCTCTGTGGGTGCAGGGATAACTTTCATTATTTTTCTTGACCAATGTAGTCCATGTTTTTAACAAACTACAGCATACTGCATAATGATTTAACAGGGCTTTTAATCAAAAACATGTCATGAATGATGCTCTGAAATGGAGCAGATTATTAAAATGAACTTTGAAGTATGAACTACTGAAATGGATAAACTTGAATAAAACATTGACCTGAACAGTTAGCCCAGACTGCTCGCAAGAGAGAAAATTTAATTACGGGTATATATATTTTTAACATGACTAGTTTTTTGGTATCAAAAAAGGATTCCAGACGAAGTATATTGTCTAGATTTGGGACGAATTTCAGTGATCAGGGTTAGCTCTATTCGTTCTCGTTTATTTCATAATAAATTGTCAATATAGAGTCTTAGATAAACTAGAAACAATTTGAATTCACTGTGAAATGGAGCGCTTTACGAGCACTATCATTAAAGTAAAAAATATCTAGCTTTTTTACTAGTACTACATGTCACTTCACACAGAAAATCTTTATCTGAGTCTTTAATTAGATATTTTGCAATTACGACACGAAAACGAGTCAAAATTTTGAAACTTTGCTTTAACCTTGAGCAACGTAGCTGTACGCAAGCCAGAGAGGCGATGTCTGCTACGCCCCATGATCCCGACAGCAGAAAATTAGTTTTGCGCGAGCTTGAGTCTATTGAATACGAGATGTCATCATTGCAGCGTTACCTACGGCATGTTCAACCACTTTCAAATCGATGACACAGAAGTAGACTTCATAAACTCGAGGAATTTTTAAATTTTAGAGTAGCCTAGTGTGTGTCTCGTTAGGACGATATAAGGTACAGATTAGTTCTTGTGATGATAATTTCAATCAGAAAATTAATAATCTCGGTACATCATACGTGAGTACAAAAAATTTTACACTAGTAAAAACTAGTTTCAGATTCAACTTTCAACATTTTTTTCTCGAATGGCGAAATAACACTGGCTAAAATTAATTAACGATTAAAATCACGGCAAATATAGTAATAATTACCTACACTGTTTTACGAACGACTTCTTCGATCGACTTTACATCTATGACTGAGAAATCTAATTTCTTAAATTCTGCTCTCTTGACACAATTTGTACTTAATATCGTGAGAAATATTTCATGTACTCTTTTTTTTTTAATACTAGTACCTAATTTTATAATTACTTCCTCAAGTTTAGGAATTCAATTGAAATATATGTACACCGAATAATTACAGAGATCATTTTCCTCGCGTGGTAACACTTTTAAAGCTGAATAAAATAAAGGGCAAGCATGTGCAAACCAGTAAAAATTTCAGTTAAAACAACGAAGTACTTCAATTTCAATGAAATATTGTAAATTCCATCCCATCAACTTTACTCCTGGCTTATAATGCACAGAACTAAACTTTATCGAGCACGAAACTAAGTCGAAGATGGGTGAATCCGGAAGTCTATTAAAAACCGGTCTAAGAAAAATTCCACGAAAGTTTTTGCACTAGTGGCGACACGAAGATCTTCGACCATTCGTTCCGAGATAGAATCAGTAACTCATCCAAGTGCAGGATCTAGCAGCGCCTGAAAGAATCCCATAAAAAGCAGAGGTAAAATAGCTTTTGACAGCCCTGAAAAAGTAGCAGACTCAAAACTCAATCCGAGTCTTTCACTTTTTAGCTTCGCCTTTTCTGAAACATTTTAACGATAGGCAAAAGAAGTAGCACTCGAGCTTGCATCAGCGGCCGCAAGATTTCAAACAAAGAAGTTATTCCAACAGTCTCTGATTCAATTTCAGGCACGAGAAATTTCACTGGAAAAAAGTCTGCGAAAGGGAGAGAGATACTGCATTAATTACCGGTGAATGTGCAGCGAATTTGACCGGAACTCAAATTTAGTGCATGGAATATGGGCGAATAATCGGAGGAGGCTAACGAGGGGAAGGCGTTGCGTGAGGCAGCTCTGATTAATGAATGAATCGATCTCGGGAACGACCCCGGGCCGGGGGAAACTGGTCTGGTAGAGGGTCACGTCTGCACGGCAGGGCGCTGTGCCCTGTGCGCGCCGTCACCAGGAGTGGGAGGTGCCTCATTGAGACCTGAATTTGGACTGGTGTACGGTCTGAGGCGCGGCTTGAGGTAGAGCAAGTACGTAACTCCAGTACACTCTATTTACAGTGATTAGGAGGACATAGCTAGACAGCGATTAAGAGGGTAAAGCTGGGTAGTGAAAAGCAGGATATGGCAGGTGAAAGGGAGCGGCAACACGAAGGTGGTCCTTTGAGAGCTGAATTTGGACCGGTGCTCGGTCTCAGGCGCGTGGGGTAGAGCGAATAACTCCAGTACACTATTTGCAGTGAGAAGGAGGATATAGCCAGACAGTGATTAGGAGGAGACAGCTGGGGAGTTATACGGAAGATAAATCAGAGTAGTGAAAAGCAGGATAACACTGGTGAAAGGTGCTTAATGCATGAATGTATTGCTCGGTACATGGTCACAAAAAGAGCAGCTCGCGTATTGTATGACTGAATGACTGTCTCGTATGAAAAAGTTTGAGGAATATACATTCAGAGAACATGATCAGTTTAGTTGAAGAGTACCATAGCCGCAACGTAAAATTTTGGAACTGCTCGCATTCTGCACGGTATTAAGGGTACAGCACAGCAAAGGAAGTCAGTGCTAAACAGAACGAGCAAAAAAGATCAAATTATCGAATCCCTTCCCTTGACGGAACTTAATCGTAGGAGCTGAAGCAAAATTTTTCTGCTTGACTATTAACGAGTTGCGGCTTCGGTAGCTACGTGAGAAGACGCGAGCCTACGGAACTAATATAATTTATATAAACTCATTAAAAATCATTCAATTTTTGACGAAGCAAAGTAGAAATGTATCTGAACATGTCAGTGGCTTGCTTTAATCGCAACCTTATCAGAAACTTAAAAACGAAGAAAATTGAGATAAAATTTATCATCTTCACTAAGAAAACGTTTCGTAGTCCCACTTCATCATCAGTTAAAACAAAATCATTAAGTCTAAAATAAAAGATCAAAGTACAATTAATTGTACGTCCTAATAATTTTTCATGCGAGTAAAAATACAAAGCATGCAACAGAAAAACAAAAACAAAACAAAGAAGCACAAAAAATATACACGTAAAATAGAAGTATGAAATGAAATTGGGATAGTAGTGACCAGGTTTCTACCTTTTCACCACGTGCAAAGTGTACAAGCTGTCCATATTGTTCAAATAAGGGTTTCGCTTGAACATATGTAGGGACTCGAAAATCCTGTCACAAGGGGTGGAAGCAGAGTCTAAAATTTGGAAATCGGCAGGAAATATAGGGAGGGATATTGCATTTTTCGGCATGATTTTGCACTGCAGACTGCGATGGCTGTGCTAGTTGATTACCAGCACCGAAGCTTCTACCTCTATGCTCTGCCGCTTAGATATAGAAATTGCGTGACGTCATGCCGACGTACGAAGATGTACACTGCACACAACTATAAGAACACACCAAAGAGGCTCGCATATCACTGGGACGCTTATCTCTGTACCGAAAAAAAGAAGCTACCTTGAAATTATTAACCAGAGAGCGACATGTCAAGTAATTTCATGAAAATACTTTGTGCACAGTAACTTTAATTCACACGACAGCTCTTCAGACGATGCCCTAAAACCCGGAAATGAACACTACTACCGGTCTTCATTGTCTTTTTCGACAGCTTGTGACGTGTTTTGTTTTGAGAGAAATTTATTTATTTGCGAATTAATAACACTCAGCGGAAACACATTATCTGTAAATTATCCGCGTAAAAAATCAAATTCACAATGCACATGTTCGAAAGTTGTACATACTTTGTAACCCATGTTAATCAAACTTTGGATGCAATTTTTTTTAAATTTATTGAACAAAAACTGAACAAACTGGAGCCTAATCCTGTAAAAGTGAGCAAACGCTACACCGATGTCTAAAACTGATCTTTATTCCTCGTCACGAGACAGTCTAAAAAGGCCTAAGTGTCATTCCTTTCCACCCCACGGAAAATTTGATTAAAAATTATGCTTAAGATTAAAATTGTTCAAAAACTTTTCCATATGCGATGGATGGCTGAAAAGAACAAAAGTATCGTCCACGTACAGATTGTAGAAAACAAGCTCAAAGTCGGGTGGATATTAATTTAACCATTTCATTTCATGGCAACACTCAAAAAGTTATAGGCGAGTGATGATACTAAAGGAAGTCTCATTGCCAGGCCGTCTATTTTTTGTTTGTAAAATTTACCTACAAAAATGAGGAAATAATGCATCACTGATAATTCTGATGAATTTTGAACAAATGGTTAGACCCAAAAATTTCGACTATAAACACCCGTTTTAGAAAAATATCAGTAGTTTCTTGAAGAGGGATATTAGAGTAAAGTGATTCTACATCAAATGAAGCCATAATCAAATCGTTAACGTTAAGAATTTTTTTGAATGTTTTCTCTAAATTTGAAATCATTTTTGACCGTGTACTAATTTGTATGTACTTATTTGAGCAAGGACTGGGACAAGAAGTTACTCACTTTGTAACTGGGAGTATTGTAAGCAGCTACAATTGGCCTAAATTGAAGTTAGAAATGTGAATGGAATGAAATTATTCGTCAACTGTTCACTTCTGACGTCTGAGAAATATGTCGTAAGAGTGGAGTAGAGCTAGCAATGTGGAGTATTTTTCATAAATTATGCCATCGTTAGATGCACTTCCACCGATCAGTCTACCAGCATATGGATTACCTGCAAACTCGTTTCAACAGAATCAGCAGTGAAATCTCTGAAAGTGATGAAGTAGAGAAAATACAAGAAGCATGCGCTACATCAATTTTAAAAGGAATTATTCATGTTATGTTCTAGCGCTATGAGGAGGAGAAAAAAAAATAAACGTTCCATTTGAAAAACCAACGTCTAAACTTGAAAGAACATGCCATAGGCTGATTCCCTTGCCCTAAATAGCATGACCAATAAACCACGGTACACTTGAGAAAATTTGTGCAAGTGTCCTCCAGCAGAAACATTTCGTACGTTCACTTCAGAAAAATTGCGCACAAATAACCAAAAACCAAGGCACACGTAAGAAATTCCATTCAAGAGTCCGCCGCAGAATCATTTCGTACGCTCACTTCAGAATAATTGCGTACAATTTACTGGAGAACAATTACGCCCAACACGAGGCGTTCCATTTCGTAACGGTCTGTCGAGGGCTCTGAACTTCCGCTCTTCCTTGTTGCCTGAGCATCTCCTCAGGTAGATTTTCGAGGTTTAAATTAATCTTTGTACTCATCACAAAGGCTGCTGGGGCCTTAAGACGGCGATATTCCCTTCAGATAAGACCAGCCACCAGCTTTCCGGCTCTTGTTCGATATTCTCCATTAAAGCTCTCAGTGCTGAGAGTAAGGGCGAAAAAATCTCTCCTTGGTCTGTCATTACAGAAAATTTCTAGACCAAAATTCTTCAGCGTTGTTTAAGCGAAGATGAAAAATGGAGTATTAGGCAGCTTCAGACTTTATTAAGTCTCTCGAAAAGTTTCTAGAGGAAATGTTCAGCTGCAGATTCAATGCAGCCACGAGGTAGTTCAAGAAAATGCAGTCAGAGGAAGAAAGTGGGCTTGAATATTGTGTGGGGTGAAATAATGCCGAGTGACTGGTTTCTTCGGTGTTTCTCAAATTTACAAATTTTATTCTGTAACGCCCTCATCAACTTGTTGACCGTGAAGGGTTCAACTGGAGTTCAATATTTAACTCAAATTTAAAGTCAGTTGTAGTAAACAATTAAGAAAATAAATATCAACTGGATCGTGGCTTCATTTAGCTTTGACTAAGAATTCACGAAAAATGAGTTTGTGACCACTGGTCGGTCAGCAGCAAAATGAAAATTCCTTCCTTGTCCATCAGCGGCTCACATCGCGACCAACGTATTATCAACATTAGAGGTCTAAATTATAGGCCTCAATACTATAGCTTTTCCACTCCTAACACTTGTAAAAATACTTAATATTAGCATTTTCCTGAAGTTTCTAAAGTAAAACTAAGTTGATACGCGAATTAAGTCATACCTTCTGTCAAAGGGATCGTTGTGCAAGTTTTAGCTACAAAAACTCGCCCAGCAGCAGTTGAATACAGTAATAAACAACAGCTGAAACTGCAGCACTTCCTCCAAGCCAGTGATACCGGCGGTGTTATGGACGGACTTCGAAAATTTGAGGTCTCTAAGACAGGTTCACATTCTATCATAACTCGGCACGGCTTCAGGAGGTGATGTTTTGTACATGCAGGGTGTCCGCTAAAAAGTAGCCTATTTAATAATGCTGTAGTTTGTCAAATATTAATGGTAGATAACTGAAATAGGTTTCATTAAAAAGGACAGGATTTAAAGTTCTATCTCATTCCAATAATTTTGTTTAAATGACATACCTTTCAAATAAACGTGACATTCATCACTAAAAATATTATCCAACAAGATTTAATGAGAACTTCTCATGTTTTTTAATCTGCAGCAAAATTATAACCTCCACTTTTCATCCTGCCGTGAGAGCTGTGAGATTGCGTGATGACATTGCATTTCATACGGTTTTAAATGAAATTATTTTTTGAGAATAAAATGAACGGTAGTTTTCTTTACCTGTGTCTCAGCAGACAATTTTCTAACTGATTTCGTTTAATCATTGATAATTGAAATTCTTTCCGTGTTAATTCTTGTTTATGTCCATCTGGTATGCCAAATAGACAAAATCATTGCAACAAAATAAAAATAATTCCCGCAATTTTCAATGAAACTTATTTCAGCAGTCAAGCACTAATATTTTCCGAACTACAGATTTTTCAATCGGCTATCTTTTTAGCGGATATCACGCATAATGTTGTGCGAGCAAGTACAGCAAAAATCACTGGCTACCTTCGAAATTGATCGATTATATATTAGTTTTAGCCTCTCTCTAGCACAAAAAAGATGTACAAAGAAAGGAAGGTTGAAGGCCCATTTAGTATGGAGTTAAGGAAACGTGGAATCTATGCACAAAGGGTGCTCCTGCAAGGGATCCCGTGCGCATTGGAACAAAAAGATAAAAAGGAAAGTTATGAAACAAGACAAAAGTTGAAGAAGAAAGTCAAAGGTGCTGAAAAACAGGACAGCAGTGAACCGAAAAAAGGACGTCCTTAACAAAATAAAAACATTTCATTTCAACAAGAAGGACTTAACTCTCCGCTTAGGACCTCACATTTTCAAGCAGCCTTCAAAAATAAATGGGGTAGAGATATATATGTTTTCATTCCATGAATATCTATTAATTCAATGCATTCTATTTTGTTAGGCAAGGATCGCAAAATTCTAATTAATCAGCGAAAAGAATTTCTCAAAAACTTTTCAAAAGATCTTTCAGAGGAAAAATTGGTTTTGTCCAATATCAGAATAATTATAATCGTTAATCTATTTCACTGCGATTTCCTTACTAGACAACGGTTCGGTAAAAGGTGTAAGTTTCTCAACTTCTTCGTTCCTGAGGTCAAGTATTCACTAAGAAGTGAAAGAGCCACTTTTTTCAACAGTTTCTTGTTTAAATTTATTTACTAAGGTTGAAGAAAAATTAATCAGCAGTTTGAATGCGAACCGAGAAGCAAATGAGCAAAATGTCATTTATTTCAATTTTGCCAAAGTCAAACTAAAAGCAATGAATTTCACTACAGAATTTCAAACCCTGCTGTTACAGATGCATCGGAATAAAACCTAATAAAGTAAAAAAGAAAGAGAAAAAGAAAGACAAAAGGCAGAACAATACAACTGATTCTACAAGAAGATAAACACACTTCGATAAGTTGAGAAATCAAAGAACCAAAGGTCACTTGGTGAGAAAGTGGATGGCTTTTTTACCCCTGGTAAATTTTTCGAGTGGCTTAAAGTTGGTAAAAAATTTAGTTACTTGTGCACGGATTACCTTGACATGAAGTGATTGGTTTTCTTGCAGGTGACCCAACAAGAGTACAGCACTGATCATTTAATTAAAAAGAACATTAAGATGACGCTCATTAATTTGTGAACAGAGTCTCAACCTGTTTCTTTAGGCAAAATAGTTCAAGAAACGTGAAAAACAGTACACTTCACTCCAAGCTTGAACTTTACTATAGAGCTGAGTTAATGATTAGCAGCACTGCTGAGAAGAAGAAGAACATTTTGTCTCAACGAGAAACACATTCCTCGTAAAAAGGGAGTAAAAAAGAGCACACGCGGACTTTTTAAGTTTAAAATTTTTCATGGGGCTTGTTGGCTGGCGAATTTTCAATGAGTACAAAGTCGCAGATGTGAATTTTATTTTTAATATTTCAGAATAATTTCTCTACAGCGACGTCAGTGCGGAGTATAATCCTCCCATGGAAGCTCTTCCATCAACGACTGCCTCTCCAGCGGAATGGAAACTAATCCAGTAGTTTGTAAATAATTAACTCCAAAAAACAAGCCTTTATACAGATACGAAAGTAAATGAAAACTAAGAGTAATAGGAATAATTCTATCTCAAAAATGCATAATTATATTCATTAGTATTATATTAGATAATTTAAGCTTAATTAGCTATGAAAAAAGCGATCTCAGAGGCGTGAAGAGAAGGGTCTATTTAGCATAGGCTCTGGAAAATGGAGAATCTACGCACAAGATGTGTACCCACCAATACATTGCGTATTGCAACAGAAAATTTGTAATGAAAAGGATGAAACCACAAAGAAGAGATAGCAAGAAGGGATGAAAACTAAAAGAAGCGAAGTGGACACAAAACAAAGCAGTACTGAAAGCTTATCCGTTGCTGAAACACGAACAGTTTCCCCTTGGGAGCCCCAGTATCCATGGCATAGGATAAGCGAAGCTAAATGACCTGATCTACAGCTGTTACTTATCTTATACCTCATCAGGCGCTGAGATTTGCCAACATCGTTTATGTCCTAGAAAAATAGCACTGAATTATACCAGAAGTACATGTATTATTGACGTGAGAGCAAGATGAAGCAGTGAAAATGTATGTCCAAACATCATGACAAGCCCAACCTCAGTAACAATCTAACAAGCGATGACTCCAGCTGTTTTGTACCTAAAATGCACTGTGAATTTGCAACGATTTCATGTTTCATGATGAAATAGTCAAACTTAATCGACTTCATCATTTAAATCAAAATTGAACCTCTTAAAAAAAATTGCAATCTCTCAAAGGTACAACTATCAGGTTCTGTAAGTGCTTTTACCGTAGACAAAATTAAAAAGTCAGTTAACACTTTAATGGTGCGTGAATATGATTTCCAGTGCTTCCCCACAGCGAATCAAAAAATTATTGCCTTAGATAGGTCATTTGTATCCAATTTCTTTTTTAATGTTACTTATAATTTTTAATGCTGAGGAAGAGTGGCGTCCTCACATCACAACCTACGAGTGAGTTTTACATTGAAACCCTTCTTCATTAGCGAACTTGCAGGCATAGTCTCGTGACTATTTTTTGAATTTCTCGGCATAAATAGCAATTTAGGCTTCAATGTGCAAGGCATGAGAACTGTAACTTTTCTTGGGCCAGTCAGAAGCAGGTAAGCGTCTTAACTTGCATCTTTCAATAATGTGCCACTTGTGGTAATGTAAAATAAACGACAATTTTCAGTACACGGACGAGTTAATTTTTTACTTAGTGTTGAACAAACTCCAGTGCATCACTAGCTTCTTAAATAAAAATAAGGATGCAGCGAGTTCTATGAATATTTAATCCGTCCCGCTCTTGCAGAGGCTGGAGCAACAACAGCAGTAGCAGCAAGGCGCTCCTCATAAGCTCCTTCACTTTAGAATTGAGAATTTTCAAAACTGCGCATTTTATTAAGACTCTAGCACATCTACTTTCTGTGTGTTGTAGAAGCAGTGGCAAGTTCACATTTATTGAATTTATGTTTTACTGCGTGAGTTATACTGTAGAACAATTCTTTTTGAAGTTTACAGGTAAGAGGGAAAACGTAAGATGCTTCGTTTGAAGCGCGAAGAAAAAATTGATTTTCACTTTGCCAGCCTCTTTGAGCTGGAGGTTGAACGTCAGCCTTATTTCAACTTTGCTGCTCTCACTAAAAAAGACCGGTCTAATTTGCATTCCCTAGAAATGCCAATACTGCAATGCGTTCATTAAAGAAAATTATTTTTAGCCGCTTTTGTATTTAAAAAAGACCAGTCTGCTGTACTCTCATTTGAAATGACTAATCTTACTGTGCTATTATTACGAAGGCCAGTTTTTTGCGCTTTTACCGTAAATGGCCAGTCTACTCTACGTTTATTAAAAATGACCAGTCTGCTGTGCTTTCCCTAAAAATAAATCAATCACGAGTGGCGCTCATAAAAGCCCTAAATACTGCTGTGCTTTCACTAGAAGACCAGTGATGCTGTGTTTCCACTAAAAATAAACCAGTACTGCTATATCAACACTGAAGAAAGTGCATTAATGCAGGGATAAGCATCGTTATGAGTTCAAATAAAACACAAGTGTATCAGTGGTTTCAGAATAAGTGTCGCACATCTATTCTTATACAACAAGCACTGCAGTGTGTTTTTTAAAAAAGGCCAGTGCAGTTGGGCGTTGATGGGCAAAGGCTGTTCACTTCCGCGTGTGTTGGATAAAGAAAAGACCGCCCAGCACTGCTGTATGTCCATTGGACTAAACCTTGGGCGACGGGCGGAGCACTTTCCTTTGTGAAAAAGCATCTCGACGATTCTTGCTGTACATTTGCGTCTCACGTCTCTAGATCTCATTTAAGTACGGGAAATAGTAGCAGTTAGAGGGAGGAACGAAATGCATTTCATGAAATTACCAAACGCATTTCGTGAGTTTCATGCGCTGTCCATTGCATATTTGACTCTTTGTGCACAATATTCGCAAACATGTACATTACTAATTTTTTGCAACGAGTTTAGCATGGCAAACAAATTATGGAGGTTGTTAAAGTGTAACTTTTTCATCGATTGCGGTTGTTGTTTTAGCGTGACTCACTTCTACGTCGTTAAAGAACATATATTCCATGAGTAAAATGCAAAAGTTTGATTTTTGGCTTCACATTTGTTCCCGACAATCAACAATATTTTTTTTGCTAACATTTCACACTGAAAATAGTAATTACTGACATAATATTTAAAAATATAATATTATTACTGAAGTTTAACTTAAATGCGAAAATGAACAGCTAACGCTTTTACGCTCTAAATGTTTATTTTGGTTTTTGGCGTTAGAAGTGCAGTAATGAAGAACTTGTTCAATAATTTCAGCAAATTACGCACATTAGAATCGTTTTTTCGTATGAGCTGCAATCACTTCTGTACGTCAGGCTACGTCACAAATCTAAACGGCGTGCCAAACTAATTACGAGAGAACATTTTCTCAATTTCGACAAACACTATGGAATGATTTTGCAAGAAGTTTTCAGAGAATATTGACGTTCATGACATGCGCATGTAGTGAAAAAATTGGATAGATGCGCACAAAGTAAACAAAATGAATGTTTGATGGAATCCCGGTGTTTCACTAGCGTCAATTTGAAAACGAAGGGCTCTAATTTCTGTTCAATATGAGTCGTTCAAATAGTTTTACCGAGTTTGAAAAGTGTGTTCTAACCTCTGAATTGGCAGAAGGTAAAACTGGAAGTAGTAAAAGTGATGGATTTCCCCAAACTGGGAAGAACTTTATCGGTGATCCTACGAACGTACGTTCAGAGGTTGATAAAGCTCAATCAAGAGTTATTTTACATCATTCAATGTCATAAAATAAACTAGATACTGATCCGTTGCCCGGAATGACAAGCCGATAAAATTTTAACCGCATTGGTTTGAAAATTATGTTGAAACGTACACGATTTCGTATCATGATGGATATTGATGTCAGTAAAACCGATATCAAAGTTTCCACTGGCGAAAGGTCACGCGAAAAATCGGCTAAAATGGTTGAACTACCGCATTTAGCTCGACTTTACGAAAGTTTTGTTTACCGATTTACCGACGAAACGCGTGCTACTCTGAACAGCACTGGTGGGAGGAGCACAGGAAGGGAGGTGGTGAATGGACGGAATCACGATCATCGCTTGAGGTACATCGTTTGATTTGGGCTGGGATTATCGAAGAAACTTTAGTTAGTCCATGGAAAGTGTCAGATGACATTAAAATGACTTCAGATGCATACATAGCTTTCCTGAAGGAACACCTCGAATGATGGTTAAGATACACATAGACGTCCATGGCTATCCAATTGAAAATCAAGGACGTATCGCCGGTGGATTACGGACGTGACGGTCGATTATGAGCGATTTATAGGCTGGTCGGCCTGCTCTGCATTAACACTCCCTCAACGCGCAATTAACTACGCGCGGTCGAGCTCGGACGTGAAACTCATAGTTGGCCATGGATGATTTGAAGGCACAAAATTTTCAGTTGGTTAATGGCCGTAAAATTTGAGAGCGGCCATCCGTGGTTTACAGCCTTCCAAATGTGTGCTGCCGGTAGTGTGCTGCAGGTGGTGTGGTGCAGGTGGTGTGCTGCAGGTAGTGTGTTGCAGGTGTATGCTGCAGGTAGTGTTCTGTAGGTAGTGTGCTGCAGAAAGTGTACTGCAAGAAGTTATCGCCGTGCCATTAGTGGATGGACGTCACTTATCAAACGTGTGTTTTGACATTGTTGCGTACACTGCATTAAGCGTAAAACAATATGTTTAATACTTTATTTCATGTTCATTTTCCTCACGAAATTTTCACGACATAGTAAATGAACACTTTACCTTACTATGCTTACAATAAAAACGTCGGTGCGTTTATTTGCGTTCATTTATGTGCTTACGATTGCTGTGGATATGTTTTTATTTCATTCTTCAACGAAATGTCCCCCCATCAGCTGAAATAGTTTGATAAATCACACAGGAGTTGAAGCTGCAAATGTACTTAATTTCACGATCAGTTTAATTCCTCGGTCTTTCCAAATCGTCATGAAAGGATGTTAGTTCAAGTTGTTTTTAAATTTGAACTTGAAGAATTAGTACATTTTAACAATGTCACCAAATTTAAACTTTAACCGCAAAACGCTAGTTTAGGTGTTGTGTACGTTTCAAACATGCCCCATACCCCAGTACTTAAAAAAAACTTTTGGTCAATCGCTATTTTACGCTAGCCTTGACAGTTTGAATTAGAATTGAATCACAAAAAAGCATAATCTAATACACCCTAACATCCTTGTATACACACGTGAAATGTCTGCAATATTTTTTCGTCTAGTATTTTGTACATATACAAAAATTCATTTCGAACGTTCAAACGTTACTATCCGTTAAGCAATTTTTAGGGTAACTTAAAATTTGATCTAGGGATACGTTCAAAGCATCGTGACGCGATCTGTCATCTGTTAGTTCATGACAGCGAGTCATCGTGCCTCGTGCGACGCTTTCGCAGTAACTGACTTTGTAGTTTGTAAGGTTGCGATCAGTGTTGTGACTGTGTTCTTCGCAATTATTGCATTAGATAAAATGTGACGTGGTATTGCGTCAGATGCCAAAAACATGTTTACTGATGTTGAATTGATTGTTTAACGGGATGTTGCGGTGATCGACCGTTACGCTCCTCATTAAATCTTTCTCGCCGGCTGGCGAGTCGAGCTAAGTTCTATTTTTTAAACTTAGTGACGTGAGGTGTTATTCGTCCAACTGTTTTGAAACGAGAGCAGTGGTATTCAGAGCAAAGTACTCTGGATAGATTACTGAGCAAGTTTACAGAACAGTTCACATTCACTTGATTCATTTGCAAGTTTTATTCACGAATATTGGAAGCATGAAGAAGATAAAATTATTTTTATGAACTCATTTTAAGTGGTTCCAGTGGAGAGTTGGGCAAATAAAGATATAGGTAATCAGCTATGTTTTACGCTACGTTAATAGAGAATTATGTTAGTAGGTATGCAATGTCTCTTTCTTTAAGATTTGTTACATTTCTACATTTACGATTTTTCTGACCTAATTATTTTTGGCATATAAACAGAAATGAATGAGCTCCATTGTTTTTTAATATCGCTTTTGAGTTGGGATAATTAAAATAGAAAATTATTTAAATGATGCACTTGGTATCCTTTGTGGAGACACATGTTGGCATGAAGGGATATCCTCTAAATGGTCCCTTCATTGTCCCCGCTCCTGAAAATAACGTTGTTGTATTATGGGAGGCTTAATTGCATTCTGTAAGTACTAACTAGGATGATTTTTCTGTAAGATTCTTCAAAGAAATATAAATTCAACATTATAGCTCATGTGTTACACAGTGGCCACAAAGACTGGTTTCTTTTTTTAAATGTGTATCGATGTCACAATAAGTTACTGATTTGCACCATATTAATAATTGTATGCTGACCTTGTATTGATGTCACAATGAGTTACTTATTTTCACCATATTAATAATTGTATGCTGACCTTGTATTGATGTCACAATAGGTTACTTATTTTCACCATTTAATAAGTGTAATTTTATACTAACCTTGACCAAAAAATAAAACCAATATGCTTTTTACAGTGCTTTGTATCAGTGCCAAGCCAACAAGAATAGAGAAAAACGCTGGTGATGACCATAACTCTTAGTTTGTAATGAAAAATCGAATACTGTATATTTGTATCTTGGCCAAAAAAATAGCACTGCGTTTTATGACACTTGCACTTTTGGGACTTGTACTCCTACAGGGTCCGAGAGATGTGTATTTGGGTCATTTTACATTGTAATTAGTTATTGTTTTGCCTTTTTATGATGGACAATTTTTTATTCATTTTTTGCTGTCCATGTCAGCTCGTCTTTCTGTCTTCAGCTATTTTCTTGTTTAATTTGTTTTTCAAAATTTTCAATTCTGTGCTTTGAGTCTTGTGCAACAGTGCACCTATCTAGCATTTGAGGGGATGATTTACTGTAAATACTTTTTTGGTAGACAATTGCGCTAGCTAATTTTGCTTTAGTTTTTTCTGACACCGCATTAGTAATGGAAGGAAATTCTATTGTTCTGTTCTGTGTCTTTATTTTCCATTTGGTTCTCTAATGGAATGTTCTTCAGTGGTTGAACTCATTATAAAAAATGCTGTTCAGTATCCACCCGATAAACAAGCACATTCAGTTAATTTGAAGGTTCAACCTATGTAGTTTATGAATGATGCATTTCTTTTGCAAAATTTTTTTTTTGTGGTTCTAGTTCATTGGTCAGGCAGCTGAGGTAGTGGTATTGAAAACTTACATTTTAACTCTAATTTCATTTGTTATCTTCTTTAATGGTATTCAATATGTTCTCTGCAGGCAAATCGTTTCTATAATGTCTAAAAATTTGAGAGATCTATCAAGAATAATAGTATATATATAATGCAGTTGAGCGTTGAAAGGGAACTCTGTATACTCTAGTTAATATATCTGTACATTAAAAAAAAAAATGTGATAAATTTTATTGGTTTATTTCTTGATTCATTGATGTATCAAGAATTATCTATATATATTATATATATATATATATATATATATATATATATGTATTTATACATATAGAGGGTGTTGGGTAATTCGATGCGCATATTCAAACCATAGAGACAGAAAAACGCAAAATAAAACGATTTTCATGAGTGACAAAAGCCTAATAACTACTTTGTTTTCGAGAAATGATGACCTGAAATAATTTTAGATTCCCGTAGGAATAGGCTCACCATGCAGCCAACGAGTAAAATCTTACTTCTTTGGCAGGCTGTTGGCGCGCTTCAGGCTATTCCTACGGGAATCTATAATTATTTCAGGTCCTGATTTCTCGAAAACAGAGTTTTGAGGTTTTTGTCACTCGTGAAAATCGTTTTATTTTGCGTTTTTCTGTAAATGGTTAAAGTATATGCATCATATTTCACCAAACCCTGTATATACTGAGTGTCCTACAAAATTGTCCCTAACTTTTTAATTGATATCTTCACTTTCAATGAACATATTTGAAATTTCTCTTTTCACCATGAAATAAATTTTATTTCTTTTTCGAACAATTTAGGTTTATGAAAATCTTTTAATGCCCGCTTCACAGTAATCTATTTACTGAAACAGGTGGAAAAACTAATTGTTCAAAGGAAAAGTTTTAAAAACAACACTGGTGTTCCTCATTTCTCAATACCAACTTAAAAAAATAATTTCACAATGATGTACCCCACATACCACCAAGTATTTAAGCCCTCGGAGAAGTTATTTGCTTCCTTATATCATCATTTGAAGACACCTAAAATGCAGCTCACTAACGATCAAAGAATTTTCATCGTATTGGAATATGAAACAACGAAAAGCTGAAAAATTTTAAAGAGCATTTAATTTTCTTTACAATTTTCTAACTGTGCGATACACAATCTTCCTATCGGGCGAGTTCCTCTCTGAGAATTTTTCATTAATTATTCTTTGAACTGTTTCACAGTTTTTCGTTGCTTCATATTCCAATACGATGAACATTCTTTGATCGTTAGTGAGCTGCATCTTAGGTGTCTTCAAATGATGAAATAAGGAAGTAAATAACATCTGAGAGGGTTTAAATACTTGGTAGTAAGTAGGATACATTATTGTTCAATTATTTTTTACAATAAGTATTGATAAATGAAGAACACCAGTGTCGTTGTTTTTAAAACCTTTCCTTTGAGCAATTAGTTTTTCTACCGCTTCCATTAAATCTATCACTCTAAAGTGGTTGTTAAACGATTTTCAAAAAATTTGATTATTCGAAACGGAAACAAAATTTATAACATTATGAAAAAAAGACATTTCAAATATGTAAATTGAAAGCGGAGATGTATTCAATTAAAAACTCGGGGACTTTTTTGTTGGACACCCGGTATAATGCAGACGCTCCTCAGAGGGATACAACTATTGTTTCTATGGGGACTCGCGCTCCTAGGGAGGAAACTGCGAGGGCCCGAGCTCAGAGTTAGGTAGGCCTTCTTTTTGTCGATATTAAATGTTTTTGTGATGTTAAGGACCACCTATTTTCGGTTCACTGCTATCCTGTTTTTTAACACTTACTTTCTTTTTCAACTTTGATCTTGTGTCATGAACGTTTTTCTCAACTCACTGTTTTTATACCATTTCTGCACAGATTCCGCGTTCCCTTAAAACGTTGATTGATTAAAACGTTTGTGCGATTGCTACGGTTGGTTCGGTTAGGTTGTGAGTAGCAGAATTTAGAAACCGACTGTACTGCTGCTCAAATCCATTCTTGTCCTTTATAAAAATGTAAGAAATATAAGTGTACGATAATTTTAACCTGGTATGCTAAAATCAATTCTAAAACAGGTAGTGAAATCATGGAAATGCTATTAATTTACGCCGGTATGCAAATGAGCAATTTACTTGGTACACATATGTCCCAAAACGTAGTCCACATGTTGCCTCCATGCTAAATAATTCCTTCCTTTTCCTCTCTTTAGATCGCATTTGTTGAATAGGGAGGCTTAAATTAACCAATAATCAAATCTATAATGTAAACGAGCGTTGAAAGGAACTTTGTGAAATGGAAATTTCATTCCCATCCTTATGTTTATGTAGTTGATATTTGTTTGTTACATGCAGCATTTTAAACGGATTGTGATTCTATGTTTAATTCCTATATTATTTTGGTGTGCCATTGGTGGGAAGGCTGTGATTAATGGAAGTAAGATATTCGTGTAAATTTTAACGTAGAGAATGTTTAATTTTTGTAATAAAACTTAAAGAAAGAGTGTGATTCCATGTCCTTTCTAATGTATTGTCTAATGTGCCTGAGCTCCCGGTTGCACGTGCATCGACCTCATTGGGATGTACAATATTGTACTGAGCTTATTGGGCCAATACATTCACAATGCATTAAGTGTGAATGTATTGTAAGATCCAAAGATTCCAGTGCAATATTGTACGCCCTGTGAGGCGAGGCACGTGCAACCGGGAGCGATTTTTTAACCTATAATCCATGGACGGCCAGCCGCGATTCGAATCTGGTTCTAAGGCGGTACACGGCTAGTAGGTAAGGCGGGTCACGGGTGATTCGCCGGCGGTTTTGTATCCGATAACGTGGACATTTAACCCCTAAACCGCGCGTATTTCAACCAAAAAACAACCGTATTGCCGACGCTGTTCCACCGGCGATACAACCAAAATTTTCAATTGGGTAAGATGGCATTCATTAGAAACTTTATTTTCATGTAAGAGAAAACCTCTTCGCATGCAGTTTATAAATTACGGAGCCAGAGATGAAGGTTATCGGGGTTTTGAAAAAGTGCGTTACTTGCAAATTTCTTGATTTAAACACAATAGAAAACTTGTGGAACATTCTGAAACAACGTCTTTATGCACATGACAGTTAATTCAAGGACAAGTTTGAGTTGTAGGAAGAGCTTCATGATACATCACAGGGCATTACTGCAGATAAGATTATGAACTTCACAAATTCCTTGGATTATTCAGGTAACTTTTGAAAAAGGAATGCATATTTCATGAAGCGCTCTACAAATGCTTCTTTAAATTACAATTATTTAAAATTTATTACTTTTCTAGATTTCTACTACTCACATACCCATTGGTGAACACAAGCAACAACAATTGAACTAATTATTGTCCGCACATAATGAGTTTTAATGACCCTCAATAATAATTTGGTACACTAGGCGAATGAATTCCTACTCCTTGTATGCACATGCGCTGTCATGAGTGTTAACATTCTCCGAAAATATCATATGAATTCATCACTTTTGATAATGATTTGACGCGCAGTGCAAGACGTGAAATAGGGTCAATGCAAACGCCTATTTAGAGTGTAGTTCACAATCGTGAGGTTTCTCATCGCATCTAGCTGCATGACTAAAATAGAGAAGGAAATTGAACAAACTTTAACACATTCCCGGCATACTTCAATGTAATTCTTTGAGATGAATAAACAACTATTAACATTATTGTTTAAATATTTAAACTATCTGCATGACAAAAATGGAGAATGAGAAAAACTTCACAAATTTTATCAGGCTACCGACATCGCTCAATTTGATTTTTTGAGATAACTATATATCCATTCAAATTACTGCGATAAGCATCCGGTAATCTTCAATTAGGAGCCTCACAAGAGCAAAAGCTGAGACTGTGAGCGAATAACTTCAAGGGAACAAATGCGAAGAGCGGTTTTGCAAGGCCGTAGGAAGGTTGCAGCAGCAGAGTCATTAGGTCTGGATCCATTACCAGATGCAGGCGGTGGGCAAAAGACCGGAGCCTGATTTTTTTATGTCCAGTGGAGGGCTTGCAGTCATGGGCCCTTATACGGACAGCCACGTCGGCCAGGCTTTAGTGCTCGCTAGAATAGAGAGGACGTTTTTTTTTTCTACATCAATAGACATCGAGGAATTACTAAGCCTGAAATGTTGTTGCTTAAATTAAGGCTGAAAACGAACGAGGGTTTGCTTGCCATTGAAACAGGCTGAGCTTTTCAAATCAGCGAGGCTAAATTCAATTTAACCAGGGTTAATGTGTTAAAAATAGTTTGAAAAGACTTACTAAATGCAATCCTAGTGGTGAATTCCGAGATATTAAAAGTCGGCAGTCTTGAACAAAAAATACGGTGAAAATAACCAAAACCTGTAGATTTAATGACAGAATTCACTTACATTCTATTTATCTCAAGATTTTTGGAAAACATAAGAGTTTTTTGATCATTCATTCGCGTTTTAAAATTTTATTGAAATTTTAATTCCTATGATTTTCAATCATATCACGGAAAGAAAAATTATTTCGTTGCAAATACAGTAGGCGTCAGTAATTCATTTGGAGTGAAACATAACAATAAATATCTTTTACTTGGGTGTATATGCAAATAATAGAAATCATAATCGCAGAAGCAAAAAAGTTACAGAACAAGGAGAAACTCGCAGTCTTGCATCTTACTCACATAGACGGGATTATTCTCATTCACAAATATATGCAGAGCTTCATTTTTTCTATATTTAATATATTTCATATATTTCAATTCCAGTGTAACTAATATTTTATTCTATGTTATCAATATATTGTTTTTTATAAATAGAATCTACTTCATAATATTTTCGTTAAAACTCGGCAATTCATACCAGATACTGGCGAGACACTGCAAAGTCGTGGCTTGGAGTTTAGGGCGGTCTGCCTGCGCATTATCTTGGAGGTCGAAAAACGCGAACCGATTTACTTGGGGCACGAAGAGCACGGCAGATACAAATGGGCTACGGAGAACCCGCTGATACCTCTCCTACATCACGTTTTTACCTCTTGAATATATGAACGAAATAGCGCATTGACAAACAAAAAGATTGACGGGATTCAGGGACAAAACTGATCGAGGTTGGTGTCGAAGAGATGGGACCATAAATAATTTAAATGCGAGACGCCTGGGGGCCTTAGAGTCACAAGCCAAAAACTGAATAATTTATGAGTCTACGGAGTTTGAAACTAAGATTTTATTTACTCTAGCGTTTTATGCGTTTACTGAACTGCAGTAGATTTTAAACTGAAGGACAAATGCTAAAACATTTATTAAAATGAATGAAAAAATTATGTGACACTTCAAGTTACATTCATTTGCATGAACATGGATAACATAGGACATCAATTATTTTTCTTCAGAGAACATGAAATTGTTAGATAGAACTTTTTTCAGCTTTTTCAACAAAAAAAGAAAGGTGTTCCAAAGAAAAGATCCATCGGAGGAGGCCCCATTTATTACAAAGCTATAAAACTGAGAATCTAGGCACAAGTTGCGTCTTCAAACCTGTGCATGAAAACTAGAGTTAAAAAGTAAATGAAACAAAATAAAAGTTCAAAAAAGAATAAATAGATGCTAAATCAAAGACAGGAGTGAATTAAAAAAAGATGGTCGGTAACAAAAGAAATAACTTACTTTACTTCAACAATAGGAAGGTCTACCTAACCTTCAACTAGGGACCTTGCAACTTCCTGAGCGTGCTAATTCTCATAGTTCAATAATTGCGTCCACTAAGGGACAAAAAATTGTGGATTTAGCGTTTCAGATTGAGTCAACACAAGCAGCATTTAAAATTTTATCAAAAAATTGGTTCAGTAATAGAAACTGCAATGCTATGTTAGGGTTGCAACTTACACATCGTGCTGTCCAAGAAATTACAATTAAATCGAAAATTTGTCAATCCTAAGTAGCCATTAAAATTGACGTTTTCGAAGCCCGCTCGCACTGTAAATTACGAAAAAATGAGAAGAAAAGTAAAGGCTAAAAACAGCAAGAACGCCTCTGTCAGGCAGCTAATTCGTTTACCTTGGCCCATTTCATTTCCGAAAGAATTCTAAGTTTAATAGAAGGAATTTCTCTCCCATGAAGAACCTCATTAAGAGAAGAATTCTCGTTTATTTTAACCCCTGAGCTCGTGCTTTGCGGACCTAAGTATTTACCTTAAATTAAATTGAGTGACTTTTGCGCTCATTCGGAGTACTTGAAGACTTCTTCAGCAAAAATGCCACGACGAACTTGAAAAGCGAGCTGGAGGCCAACGTTTGGGCGCTGTGGCGGGAGATGGCCATCAATTCTGCCCTTTGAAACTCGTCCTCAATTTATGTGATCTTCATCAAATTTTCACATCCTGATTTTTTGTCCATAAATGATTAAAAAATTTGGTGAAATTAGTTTCAGGATATTATCACTAACAAAAAGGTCACCAATAGAAAGGTGAACGTAACGACGTAAGGTGGGATTTCGAATTAGCAGGTTTTGTCATTAAAAGATTGTACCGAAGTATTGAAGTACCGGGGCCTTGGCAGGGAGGTCATGACGAGAGGATCACAAATGAAAATCCCGCGGCGTGACCGCCTAGAGCCTCGAGTTATTCAAATTCATCAATGGTCCGAATGGCATTAGCCCAAATACAGCAGCTGGAGGCCACGGACAGGCAAAGAGCAACGAGTAAGTCCAACGTTGAGTGGCCGAGGCGATTGGTTTATGGAGATGTGGTCGGATAGCAGCCTAAGGGGGGGATTTTCAAACAATTCCCGTCAACGTAGCGGTACAGCTGGCAGCGTAAGCTATTTTTAACTTGGCTTGGTTAGGCTACAGGCAATAAGCACGTATCGTAGCTAAGTCGAGAAACATTTCCACTGTACCGTTACGATGATGAAAATTGAGGGAAATTTAGCCTTTTGTCCCTGTTCGGCATGGGCTGCTTGCTTTTAATTAAAGTTAACTTTGGCATTATGATGTCATCAAATCTGCCGGTCAAATGAGCTTCCAGAAGACTAATATTTTTCTGTTTGTGCTGATGCTAACTGAATTATGAGGTGATGACGACATCTTGAAAATTGTTGAAAAGAAAAGAAATTTTGGATGGAATACACTATCAAACTGAGGCGATTTTCTAGCACCAACTTCTCATTTGTCTAATTATTAGCTTTTTAAATTTGAATACCAAAGGATACTCGAGAAAATCATGTAACCTCACGTATAAAACATTTTTCTTCATTGTTTCCTCAAGGAATTTTTAGCGTGTATATATATATATATCGTTTAGTTTGAGTCTCTTCCCCATTTTTTTCAATATATTTTTTGTTTTTTAGGTTAGTTTTTTTTAGTGTTACGTAGATCCTTTAGGTTATTGTGCGTATAGGTAAGAAACCATGATTTGTACGAGCAGCGGAGAAACGATCTGCGCAAGGTGTTTTTGAGATTAGACCACGCGGCCTCGCACATTCCCGTATTGGGAATCCGTCAAGTTGGTCCTCGTGGTGACAACTGAAGTGCTTCTGCATGATGAAGAACAGCGGACAATTGCTGCTGGCGATGCGCTCGCGGTGCAAGGATCACAAAGTTTCGGTTTGAAGTTTGGATGTACAGCAATTCGTGGCGAAGCTCATATCAGTTCTGAACAGGACTGCGATAGAAACCGTGTGAAGAGGCATCATCACAAATGAGGGGATATTGCTTCTTCACGTCAATGCTGTATGCGTTAGATAAATTCTAAAATGAGTGAAGAATTTACTCTGCGTAAAACAGCGATTAGGTCTAGAAACACTGATAGAAACACTTGATAGACAATGTTCTAGGAAGAAGAAGCTGTAGTAAATGAGATGTTGCCTCAACAGAGGGATTAAAACAGGAAAGTGTGTCTGTGGGTCGTAAAAACTAAATTTGCGCAATAAAAAATAACATTTTTTGATTCAGGGTAAATTACGTTTTTTCCACGTGCGCTCAAGATTTGTACAGAAAATGTATTAACAAGTCATTATCCTGACGAGATTTGCCAGAGTATTAAAGAGGTAGTAACCAAAGAACAATTTCAACGAAAGCAATGCCCATCTCACAAGGTTTATGACGCAAGATTTTAATAGATCATCGTAGTATGATCAGAGACGCAGGTAGATGAAATTGTTCACATCACAAGTTGGGGCTCGACGGTCGAATAAAATACGAAAATTGCAAACAAACCTACTTGTGTTTTGACTTTGCTCTTTAAGCTTTACAAATTGGAGTGCTAGGGAAATGTTTTAAACTTCATGACGGCTGTACTATGCGCCTTCCAATTCTTTCTTACTTAGCTGAGAGTTCGTATGAAGTTTACGGAGTGCCCATGCACTGCTGGCACAGAGGAACTCCAAAAAACTTCTGTCAGTTCCAAATAGCTGCTATCCCCTAGGTGTATCGACAGCTCTGCTGCGCGCCCTTCTGAACTGTGTTCCTGCGTTAAACATATGCATAGATCGCTGCGTAACTTCCTCGAATTAGTTGATGAGTTCTAATTTTATTTTTTCATTACTTTAAAAGTTTCGAGGCAGAAGTATAAATCAATTTGCAAAAGTGGGCAAAATTTACAAATAAATACGATTGGAATTCAAAATAAGGCGAACGAAGAAATCGTCTTGCGTGAGAATTCGAAGTCATCAAGAGCTGCTGAAGCAACAACCCACTGCAGAATCATTGCGTTAATAATGATGACACAATAGCTGAACATGTCTTTATTTTTAAATTACAGGAGGAGCCGCCACAGTTGCTTTTGAGTCGAGCTTTCGTTGCAGCGAGCACAAGCGAACAATGATGCTCGAGTGATGGAACAGTCACAATGTTAGGACATGGCGGGCTCAGAGTCCCACACCACTCCACCATGATAATTATATTTTATTGAGGGTAAAATGCAGACAAGGAGTCTCTTGAGGCAGCAACATCGTGCTCGGAGCGCGATTCAACAGCCAGTAATTCATTTCTATTTCAAGGGACGTGAGAGGTAAGATCAACTTAAATTTCCTTTTCTATTTGGTCGAGTTGATTTGATTCAGTCAGGGCTAATTTTGAGTACAGTTAAACGTTTACACCGATAAATGAAAACAATGTTTAAATCAGATGAGTTAGTTTAAGCCTCCCTAACGGCATCAAATACGTTCCAAAAAGAGGAAGGAGGAATGGACTATGTAGTATGAACTTCAGGGAACATGGAATCCATGCACAAAGAGCGAAGAAACCGTAATTTGAGAAAGAAGTTTTTGAAATAAGATAAAAGTGGGGAAGAAAGTAGTTGGTGCTGAAAACAGGACAACAGTGAACCAAAAAATATGGTCCGCAACAAAACTAAAAATAAACCTATTCTATTTTAACTTAAGAACGCCTACCTAACATTTAGCTTGGGACCTCACATTCTATGAAAATAATGTGCATAAATGAAAAGTTATGAGCTGAAAAAGGTTTTGCGGACGCAAGTAGGTTACTTGACGCTTGGATTAATTCGATGTACGTATAATCAAAATTGCATAACAGCCAGCAACTCTGGTTTGACAATTTCCCGTAGTATCAACTCATCACGTAGTTCCAATTTCGCACGAAAATAAACTCATTGAACGGAGCTGATGGATTCGAAGAGATGAGAACATTAATGAGGAACAATGTAATTAGGAGACTTGAAGTGACGCTCCCGATCACTGAGCTCATCAATTCGTATTGAAGGCGGCAATGCAAACATGAGAAGATTTATGGCACAGCAGGTTGCTGAGACTGGTTATAAATGCGCGGGGAAGCTTGAAGTTGGCGCGCCCTGTTAATAGAGTTTGGGAAAAGCTGTCATCAGGAGGGCGGAAATGGTAGAACTTGGTCGTAGCACTTCACGACTGAATATTAATAGGAGACTCCACTTGGTCTCATCCACGTCAGTGGACCGAAATGGAGCAAACGGCTCTCCGAGCACAAGTTTTAATGGCTTACCTACAGAGCTAGAATTTTTTGCCACTGTCAGCGTTCAAGGACCATTAAAGAGCCTCGTCATGAGGACATTTCCTCAGCTGCGTTACTTTGAGGATATGAAAACTGTTTTTTTCAATGCGCCATGAACTTTGGCAGAAATGAAATGATCATTACTGTGGACTGAAAGACGCATCTCTCATTCTTACTGAGGACTGCGAGGAGCATGTCCGTATTTCCCAGTGGATATGTGAGGTGCAAATTTCAATCGCAATGTGGACAGTGCAGTGCATGTTTCAATTTCAAAGTGGACTGTGAGGTGCAAATTTCAATTTCACAATGGCGGCGAGGTACATGTTTCCAACATATCGCAGATTGCGAGGTGCATGCTAAGTACTCTGGGTTGCCAGATGCACGTTTCAACCTCATTGTAAGCTGTGAGAAGCGCGTATCAAAGTGTATCACTGGTATAAGAAATGCGAGTTAAAATAATATTTAATTGAGCACCAAAACAAAAAACCTGAAAATTTAAAAGCAAATCCAGACAACAGTTTCAGTCCTAACGGTTTGACTGCAATCCCTGCCCCAACATACTGAACCCACAGCTACATATCACAGAACTTATCAACTACCATTATCAAAACCTAAACTTTTTTTAAACGAGCGCTTACCACCTTTTACGTGACGGCAACATACCACAGCTACCATCACCTCTGTTCGACCATCGTTGGAGTAGAGCAGTGTTTGTCCATCGTTAGAGTAGAAAAGTGTTTGTCCATCGTTAGAGTAGAAAAGTGTTTGACCCCCGTTAGAGTAGAGCAGTGTTTGTCCATCGTTAGAGTAGAGCAGTGTTTGTCCATCGTTAGAGTAGAGCAGTGTTTGTCCATCGTTAGAGTAGAGCAGTGTTTTTTCATCGTTGGAGTAGAGCAGTGTTTGTCCATCGTTAGAGTAGAAAAGTGTTTGTTCATCGTTAGAGTAGAGCAGTGTTTGTCCATCGTTAGAGTAGAGCAGTGTTTGTCCATCGTTGGAGTAGAGCAGTGTTTGTCCATCGTTAGAGTAGAAAAGTGTTTGTCCATCGTTAGAGTACAGCAGTGTATGACCACCGTTAGAGTAGAGCAGTGTATGACCACCGTTAGAGTAGAGCAGTGTATGACCGCCGTTAGAGTAGAGCCGTGTTTGACCACCGTTAGAGTAGAGCAGTGTTACCAGATTGGACATCATTCCAGCAAAAACCTTAAGATTTGCATTTCTTTAAACAAAATATGGCTCTAAAGACCAGTCGGCATGAGGTAACATTGCAGGGATGCCAGGTACTCGAAACGGTTTGCCAGGAAAATGGCAATATGGCAACGCAGGTGCGGAGACTCCTCAGGAAGCTTGGTGAGGGCAATGTTAATGCGACCTGATAGCGAGCGTTGGAGGGGCGTGTGTAGCTGACATGTGGCTGTGTGTGCTGTGTGTGATGTAGCTGAAGTGTGTGTGTGT
>JACJUY010010225.1:3030-29868 GCA_014220935.1 Platorchestia sp. MABIK
TTCATGAAAATCGATTTACTTTGAGTTTTTGTACCTAAGTTCGAAGTTTGTTCAAAGTAAAAAAAAAACACCCTGTATACTATACCAGTGGTTCCTTATAACGATCATTTCTAGTCTTTCTTTTGGTTATGCTTTGGTGTATTGATTAAAAATGACTAGTCTTTGCAGTACCAAAAGTTATGTCGTGATCATAAATATTTCTAGTTTTTAGGTTGTGATACATTGATAATAACTGGTCTTTGCTAAAACCTGAAGCTATGGTCTGATACATAAAGAGTTCTAGTTTTCAGGTTACGTAATCGCTATTGATAATGAAAATTCAATTAGCCTATTTTAATGTTAATAACTGTATTATTAGTTTATTTTTCTAAGCTATATATAGTATCAATGTACTTAAAATTTATTTCTATGTTTTGTTTACTTCCTTGTCTTTAGATCAAGTTAACATGTACTAATAATGAAAAATTCTGCTCATTTCTAAAGTTATTCTTTGAATTTTGTTTGGTTCTTCATGAGCTGTCTCGTATTTTGTCATTCCATTTTCATGTTTAATTTTTATCTTCTGATCACTCCCCAGTTTCTAAGTAAGCATTCGCTGAAATGGAGATTTTTATAATTATGTTTTCACAATTTTAAAAACTGAAATCGTGTCTGTTTCTCAGCATTATATAATTAATGACTTTTTCTTAAGAAAGTTTTGAAAATGTTGTAAGGTAATCAAAATCGGTATTGGGACACTTGAAAAAATAAAATACAGTGTGAAAGAGCTGCAGTGAAAATATTACCACAACACTAGCAAATACTTCACTTAGTCACACATATTGTAACTGAGAGCAATGCACTATCTCCGCTGCAATGATTGTTGCATTTGTGCGATAGTACAAATTTTCTTCTGAAAATGTATCAAATTTCACCAGAAATACAAAATGAAAAGAACGTGGACGCTTATTAAAAGAAGAAAGTGTCAAATGAAAAGTTAAAAGTCAAACGAGAATAAACGACAGTATCATATTACACACAAAGAAGCTAAAAGTGGCTTTTATTCGAAAACAAAACGTTTCGAAAACGTCAAACCCCTGCGACGAAAGCGGAACAACTTTACTTATTATAGCCGCGATATTAAATAGTGTTGATCAATAATATGTCACCTTTTCTGCATTGTTACCCCGCATAGTGTAGGTACAGAGAATAAAAGGCGGTTTGTAAATCTTGCCTAACTTATTTACATGTATGTATGATATATCATATTTTTAGGGATTTTAAGCAAAGTAATCGAATCAACTATTGTAATTTCGTTGAATCGGGGCGTACTTAAGAATAGAAAAAACTGTTGATACTTACCTATGCTTATCAGGATATGCACTGCTTACTTTACATGCTCAGAAGACACCTATCAGTAATATATATATATTTAATAATGTACACGACCCGTCATAAATGACGGGATTCGATATTGTCGTTGTACAAATCTTCCAGATGTGGATGACAAATAAATAAATCTATCCCAATTCTACCCGCGATTAAAACATTATTGTGCTTGTGCACTAATGAAATGCGTCTCACAGATACGGTCATTAAGCATCCATTCAGTGCGTGAAAAAGACAGACCAACCAACCAATTTTATTTGTTCAATACTGAATTGAACATTGTAATAACGTAGAAGTCATGCACAGGAAATACCCAAATCTATTTATTTATTTATGTGTTTAAGGAGACGCTTGACATTTTATTTGATTAGAAAAATTAACACTACATAGTTTTTTTTTGTGCGGACAAATTTCAATCATAAGTTCAAAAACTCAAAATTAATCGATTTTCACGAATGATGAAATACCAAAAACTCCTTAATTTTCGAGTTATAAGGACTTAAAGAAACTTTAAAACTCGAAGTAGGATACCTAGTGCGCGCATACGTTAACGCTAGTCGTGATGGTTCCGACTGAAGTAATTTAAGCAATTTTTTTTATTATTTTACGATTAAACATGCAAGCATTTTACCATTACGAAAAATTTGCAATCTAAATGTATAAACAAATATTCACTTTGCTTAAATCGCAAATTCACTAAAAATTTAAAAGCGAAGAAAATGCTAATAAAATTAGTCATTTTTATTTGAAAGAAAGAAGAAAAACGAAAACGTTTCGGAGACCAGCTCCATCATTAGTTCTGTAAAATACAAAGTATGATCAATCGAACGCAAGCATGAAAACACAGTCGAAACTAAATTCTATAATTAACAAACAAAAAAAAGGACAACTATGGATTAACTATTTGAAGGGGATATGAGCTAAGCATGTTGTTTAAACTTGGGTTTTCCTTAAAAATATGCATAGATTCTAAAATCTTAAGATCAAAATCACGGAAAGAACTGTCTATTATTTTGAAATCACCATCACGAATTATTGCACTACACTTCTCAGCATGGCTGCGTATTGCTGAATGAGGATGATTAGCCAACAAGTTACCAGTACGGAAACTCCTTCCACGGTGCTCAGCTACACTTGCGTAAATATTGCGCGACGTCATTCCGACGTACGCCGATGCGCACTGCGCACAACTATACTTATACACAACAGAAGAGCAAAGAGCAAAGTGTTCTAACACTTTCAAAATCAATGGCATCAAAACGCTGGTAAACAGGGCTTACAATATCTGCTCATCTTTTAATGATATACGCGCAGAATTTAACTATCTACGCGATTTTTTTTGTAACAATTGTTTTCCTCTTGGAATCATAAACTCCCAAATTAAAAAGTTTTCGTCAAGAAAATTTTGCGATTCCGACATTCCTGTTAAATGTGAAAATTACCTCTATTGCACTTTACCCTATTTCGGTTCTCCATCTGAAAAACTAGTCCGTGAATTAAAGTCTTTATTCAGTAAGCATTTTCCTGGAGTAAGTTTACGAGTCATACTGATTAGCAAAGCAAGTATTGGTTCATTTTTTCGGTTCAAGGACTCGATTCCCGGGCTCATGCGCTCTTCTGTTGTGTATACGTATAGTTGTGCGCAGTGCGCATCGGCGTACGTCGGAATGACGTCGCGCAATATTTACGCAATAGTAGCTGAGCACCGTGGAAGGAGTTTCCGTACTGGTAACTTGTTGGCTAATCCTCCTCATTCAGCAATACGCAGCCATGCTGAGAAGTGTAGTACAATAATTCATGAGGGTGATTTTAAAATATTAGACAGTTCTTTCCGCGATTTTGATCTTAGTATTTTAGAATCTTTGCAAATTTTTAAGGAAAACCCAAGTTTAAACAACATGCTTAGCTCATATCCCCTTCAAATAGTTAATGCATAGTTGTCTTTTTTTTTTGTTAATTATAGAATTTAGCATCGACTGTGTTTTCATGCTTGCGTTCGATTGATCATACTTTGCATTTTACAGAACTAATGATGGAGCTGGTCTCCGAAACGTTTTCGTTTTTTTCTTTCTTTTGAATAAAAATGACAAATTTTATCAGCATTTTTTTCGCTTTTAAATTTTTAATTTAAATGTTCGTTGGGAAATTAACACTAAGTCATCAATGATAAACTTTAGTAGTTATTTGATTACATTAATAAAACTTGCAAACATTACTTAATGCTTAATAACTTGAAATTGCAGAGACTTTTCCTAACCGTAACATGCTTGCAGTTCTCATTGTAAGAATATCATAAAACTGTTTCAGTGGGGTAGGAACTATCATGACTTCACCTTTTTCACTTCATATCGATCTAAGTCAAGGTCAATTTAATCCAAGTCAAATTCAAATTAAAACCAACCCTAAGTTGAGTTAAGAATGGACGTAATCACTCGCTAATTTGAGCGTTTTGTACGAAATCTGCCTCTATTGTATGTGATGAGGAAGGCAATCGTTTTTACTTTCAGTAAAGAATACACAAAATTTCTGCCGGTGTGCGGTGTAGCAATCTAAAGACAAGCCATCGTAAAATGTGCTAAGTCTCCAGCATCAGGAGGCAGAGTGTGATTCAGATCTTTGAGCGGCGTGAAAGATACAAGTCAATTTTAAAAACTTTTTATTATACTACTCACTGAAGTTGTTTTAAAATTCTACATTTATAGCAGTTTGCATTCATTCAAATATTTATGTTCAAACGATAGTTTTGTGTCCCACACACAAATAGAAGTATCGATGAATTATTTACACTCAAATAGAGATTAATATGCGTGAAATTTCACTTTATCACGTGTAAGAAATCATTAAAACATGCTACCACATAAAATTATCATATGACGATATGTAGATTTAATTCAGCAAAAAATGTAGCAACAAAGTCCCTTTTTTTTGCTCGTCCAAACGATTTTCGTAAAAAGAAGTTACAATTTTTTCATCGACATAGATGACATATTTGCCTTGTACTATTAATTTGAAGGGATGGCAACATTTTCATAGCTAATGCATGAATGTATGAGTGTAGTAATGGACACTAATGTCTATAAATTGTCTAATGTCTATAAATTGTATTCAAACGGAATCATACACAAGTACTCAGTGGATCGCATTTGTATATTGCTCTTAAAAATTAAATCTACGTAACGTACAATAGTAATCTTAAACATTCGCATGTATATTATTTCATACATGTGATAAAATAAAGTTTCACGCATGTGAATTTCTAAATGAGTGTAAATAAATTCCCGATTCTGCTATGTGTAACATAAAATTACCTTTTAGACATAAATATTTGAATGGATGCATACTACCACTGATGTAGAATTTTAAAATAACTTCAATGAGTTGGACAATACAAAGTAACCTACTTATATTTTATATTTGACTGGTATCTTTTACGCCGGTCAAAGATCTGAATCATATTCTGCCTCCTGGGCACATTTTACGACAGCTTTTCTTTAGATTGTAACTCAGGCGAAAGTTTTATGTAGTCCTTACTGAAAGGAAAAACGATTGTCTTACTCATCACATCTAATAGAAACGTGTTAAATGCAAAAAATGCTGTAATTAACTTTTAGAGTTGGATTAATTTGAATTTGGCTTGGATTAAATTGAACTTGACTTTGATTAATTTGAACTTGACTTGAATTAATTTGATCTTGACTTGAATTAAAATGAACTTGATTTCTATTAAAATGAACTTGACTAGGATTAAATTGAACTTGGCTCGGTTTAATTTGAAGTGAAAAAGGTAGCGCTAACATTGGCGCGAACGTCGGATCATACTTTATTTTTTCAAAGTTTCTTCAAGTCCTTATACAGGGTGCGCCAGAGAAACTTACTTATTTGAAAAAATTCCCGCGCGGTGAGTTGAGCGGGTAGAGGGGCGAGAGGGGGCGCATCTGGAGATGGAAGTTCCCAAGTTTGTTTCACCCGCCAGTCAGTTGCCATCATGCTCTGGTCTAGAGAGCAGCGGGCCTTCGCAGTCGAGAGCTTCTTTTCTAACGGTCGCTCAATTGTTGCTACGCAACGTGCCTTCCGCGCTCGCTTTGAAATTCCTCCTCACAGACTTTCTTTTTATGGGGTTATTTGAAATCCCTGGTTTATGTCGATCGACCACGGACCATAGCACACCTCAAGAACAACATTCGCGACGCCATTGCCAACATACCGATTGATATGCTGCAAAGAGTGAATACGAATTTCAAAAATCGACTTCATCAGTGTATGCGCAATGGGGGTCGCCATTTATCCGATGTCATTTTCAAGACAACATGAAAAAAAATTCGGATATTGTATTCTCATATAAAAAATAATTTAAAACAATAACTGAAGTACTTTTGTTTTTATTGACCTTTCAAATAAGTAAGTTTCTCTGGCGCACCCTGTAGTTCCAAAACTAAGGAGTTTTGGGCATTTTATCATTCGTGAAAATTAATTTATTTCGTGTTTCCAACCTATGGTGGGAATTTCTCAGCACAAAAAAGTACCCTACATATATAATGAAACGCTAGGTGTCTCCATCAATTTATAAATAAATTTTCGTTTTGGTGTACAATTTCCCCATGTTGTTAGAATGGGAATCAGCTTGAGTGGATGGTATCATAAATACCATTCAAATGATGTGAAAAACCTGGCATCTGCTCACTTTTGTTTATATATAAAAACTTTTGCTAGAAAATTGAATCTATTGTTGAGAAAATGCAACTTATCGTGGCAAAAAGGCATGGCAAATTTAAAAAAAAAAATTCTGATAATAATTTGAAATATAATACACAGTTGTTGCTTGCTTGGTTGGTGTATGCGTCTGCGACGTTCATAAAGATGCTTAATGACCGTATCTGAGAAACGAGGTTCACCAGTGCACAAGTACAAGAATATTTTAATTGCGAGTACTATTAGGGTGAATCTATTTGTTTGTCATCGATATCTTGCGAGTTTTTAAAGGAAACAATCGAATCCCGTCATTTTTGAAGAATCATATACACTAGTAGATATATATTTGTAAAACTTGACGTTTTTCATTCTATTGCCAATTTAAAAGTTGTTCGTAAAAAACGATCATAATAACCAAATGTACAGGTAGCAACAGCATGCAAATAGTACTATAAATCTAATAAATTGGGAATAGGTGGACTTGGAGTCACAAAATTATGATTAGGTGAAGTTGGTGTTGGAGTCGCAAAATTCTGGAAAGGTGGATCGGAGTAGGAATCGGAAAATTCTGGAAAGGTGGAGTCGGAGTCGCAAAATTCTGGAAAGGTGGAGTCGGAGTCGGAGTCACAAATTCTGGGAAGGTGGAGTCGAAGTCGGAGTCGCAAAATTCTGGAAAGGTGGAGTCGGAGTCGGAGTCGCAAATTTATTCCTCCGACTCCGCAACCCTGGTACAAACCAAGGAAGTTGAATAAATGGAACCGGCGTCATCGCTTTAAAGTGAAGCCAATTTGCCCCAGCTGTAGGCGCCCGGCCGCGCTCGTGTCAATAGCTAGTCGATGCTCCCATTCCATCACCGCCACATCACACACACCACCACCACCACCACCCCTGCACCTGTGATGACTGCCAGATACCGCCATTCTACAGATCATTCTCTATCGAAACTACATGTTTATTTGGATAAGAAGACAAAAATTTTACGAATTGTACAATTATATATTGCTGTCGTAATTTTCGTCATGATAAGCTGTGAGAATCTCATTAGCACATTCTTTTGCGGGAATATCAATAATAGATATCAACTGAACACGCACATTTAAAGACTGTTGCTCGTTTTGTGTCACAATAGTTCGTTGTCAAGCAAAATGAACAATATTTATATATATAATTGCTACCTGCTGTCTGATAAATATACGTAGATAATGCTAGTTTGTGCAGGATGTTGCAAAATCTAGCCGCATCACCGCCACCACCACCCCTGCACCTGTGATGGCTGCCAGATACCGCCATTCTATAGATCATTCTCTATCGAAACTACATGTTTATCTGGATAAGACAAGTTTTTGCAACGTAAATTCAAACTAGATATTGCGTGTAATTGTATCATCAAATTTCATACTTTAAAACAATAAACTGCTAATATCTCACAAACCCAAAAGTGTTCTGAAAATTTCATAGAAAAAACTGTTCATCTGGCCATATTCTGCTTGTGAAATTGTGTACTTCTTGTCGTAAAACATCCTGCACAAAGTAGCATTATCTCCTTACAGCTATCAGCCAACAGGTTGTTGTTATTATATTGACTTAATATGTCTGAACACGTCAGTGGTTTGCTTTAATCGCAGCCTCACCAGAAACTTGAAAACGAAGGAAATTCCGATACAATTTATCATTTTTACTAAGAAAACGTTTCGGAGTCCAGCTCCATCATCAGTTCACACGAAAAACAAACGAATTAGGTCTGAAATATAAAATCAAAGTAAAATTAATTGTGGGTGCCATAAATATATCATGAAAGGAAAAATACAATGTATTAGACGGACATGAACAAAGAATAAAATACAGAAGCACAGAAAGAATACAAATGACACATAAGGATGAAATTAAATTAGGTTGGTTCTGACTAGGAATCCACCTATTCACTATTTGCAAATGGTACTAACTGTCCATATAGTTCAAATAAGGATTTCCCTTGAAGATATGCAAGGACTAAAATTCTGAGGTCAGACGGGTTGAAGCTGAGTCTAAAATTTTGTAATCGGCAGGAGATATAGGAACATTGCATTATTAACTTAATTATGTTATTACTAAGTAATGAAAGCATTTTGAATTTATATATTGTTCACTTTGATTGACAACGAACTATTGTGACACAAAAAGAAAAAAAGGCTTTAAATGTGCGTGTTCAGTTGATATCTATTATTTATATTCCCGCAAAAGAATGAAATACTAATGAAATTCTCACAACTTACCACGACGAAAATTACGACAGCAATAATTAATTGTACAATTTGTAATATTTTTGTCTTCGTATGCAAATAAACATGTAGTTTCGTTAGAGAATGATCTGTAGAATGGCGGTATCTGGCATGCATCGCAGGTGTATGCAAAGATATGGTGGTATCTGGCATGCAGCACAGGTGATCATGATAGAAGGAGGGCATCGACTAGCTTTTGACACTAGCGCCGCCCGGCCCCAGTATCGGAGCTGGTGCCCTGACTGTTGTGCATAGGGTTACCAGAAGTGTGCAGAAGAGTTGCCAAACTGAACAAATCAGACGGTACGCTTAGAAAGCTATATAAAGATCATGAGAAAATCCTACGAAGAAAAGTTGAGGAAGTAAAACAAAACTACTTCCACAAAGAATATTGGGAGCAAAACAAGACCCAAAAAGAACTTGGGAAATCATTAGAGAAGTTGCTCAGAATAAAAATCAGACTGCAAAAGCACTTTTGATAACCCCTCAAAAACGGTGAATGACTTTAACACTTTCTTATCAAAAGTTGGCGAAGATGTTTTCAATGAAGTGTCTAGGACAGTTTCAGACACATCCACTGGGGCAAATCTGAGCGTTGTTTCATCCCCAAATACAAGAAACAAACGAACACCAAAGCCGGTTAGCGTAACAGAGATACGAAAAATCTTATCCCCACTTAAAAATACTAAAGCGACAGGACATAATGGCATTAGCCTCCAATATCTAAAAACAGCTTCCCTGTCACAGCACCTTTGATTTGTTTGATAATAAGTTCATCTACAGCCACAAACAAGTTTCCCGATCAATGGAAACTATCCATTATTAAGCCATTACATAAATCTGGTGATTTCGAAATAGCGTCAAACTACAGACCAATCAGTCTCCTGCCTGTAATGTCCAAAATATTAGAAAAAGTGATAAACCAGTTTTCGTCTTCCTTAGACGAGTCACATTTACTTCACCGAAATCAATGTGCTTACAGAAGAAACACCAGTGCTCAAGACGCCCTGCTTAACATAAGAGAAAAAATTTATAATGATATGGACAATAAAAATTAACTCTCCCACACTATTGCTTGATCACTCCAAAGCTTTCGACAGTGTTGAGCATTAAAAACTTCTACAAAAAATTTCAGACCTCAGAATAGACACTCGTTGGTTTGAAAGCTAACTACTAAACCGCTCTCATGCAGTGTGCTTGAATAACAAAATGTCACCAATCATCCCAAATAATTTTGGCGTTCCCCAAGGTTCAATCTTCGGCCCTCTCCTATTTTAAATTTTCATCAATGATTTCCCCACTATGCAGGCAAACACAAAAATTTCTATATATGCTGATGACGTACAAATCGTCATGAGTTCGGCAGCGGATTTGAAAGAAACACAAGCCAACGCTGAAAAACTTCTAAGAAATCTAAAATTGGGGCATGACCACAATACTTACTTGTGTGAATTCAGGCACATCACTAATTACAGGCAAGAGTGCCTGATAAATAAGCATTTAGGACGTGAGGCATTTTATATTTGATTGACAAAGCTGAGTTTGTCCAAAAAATTCATTATCAGTTCATGATTAAATTAAAGGAGCCACTCAGAACATTTTCCAAGTTGAATTGAAATTTATTTGCATATGCATAGTTCTTCATATTTATTCTTTGCGCAGCATATGCAGGGCAGTCAATCATAATGTGTCCAACACTGAGTACAAATTGGCACTGTCGACACAAGGGTTGTGGATCTCTTGTATAAAGATAATTATGAGTGAGTTTAGTTGTAAGTAATCTGCATCGTGTCAAGACCACTTGCTCTTTGCGAGATACAGAGGAATTTACCGCTGGCTCCAGTTTTGATTTGATTGCGTGATTTTGGCTAATGCTCGAGTCCCATACAGCTTGCCATTTCTGTCTGAAATGTCGCATGACATGTGGTGTGAGATCAAGGTATGGAAGATGGGGTGAACAGATTGTTCCCAAGTAACATGCTGCTTTTGCCAGTTGATCAGCTTTGTCATTTCCTGTGATACCCATGTGGCTGGGAACCCACTCAATGATTCGTTTCAGTGGGGGTAGACTTTCATAACTCCTCTTGATTTTAGATACCAAGTAGTGGTTGGAGGGAAGTAATTGGTTGAGTGCCCCAATGGCACTGTATGAGTCAGTAAACAATACAAAATTTCCTGGTATCTTTTCAATGTATTTTATGGCATATAGAATAGCCGTGAGTTCGGCTGTGAAAATGGAGGCCCTATCTGGAAGCCTTGCCGTGATATTGGATTCACTCGACCAAATGCCAATTCCAACTCTGTGGTCGTGTTTAGAGCCATCTGTATATATTTCCTGTCGTGTGACGTATTGTGCTTGAACATGTTTGAACAGAGCTTTCCACTGATTTTCGCCCAGTGCATCCTTTGGGTATGTTTTTATACGGGCAAAGCATTTCATGTCAAAAGTTTCGTATTTATCACAGGCCTTAATAGGTGCAACACAGTTTGATTTAATGCCCAATTCTTGCAGCAAGTAGAATATACAGCCTGACACTGGAAGAGGATTTGGATTTGGTTCAAAGACCTGGAACGGATAATAATCTTGAATTAGCAGCCCAACTGGGTGACCAGGGACAATAAGTGGTCTACTGACACAACTGTTTTTTTCGTAAGTACATCAGTGGCATCAAGTTTGCTTCTATTTCTAGATGGGTAACCTTGGTACATCGCATTGCACCGAGAATAAAGCGCAGTGCTGCATATTGGATTCTGTCTAGCGATAGCAAATGAGTGTAAATTTTTAGTAATATATCAAACTTAGCTGACCACTTCATATTTCAGAGGATACGAAGCAGTCTTAGGTCTTTATGACATTTTTGTGTTATTTCTTTTATGTGTGGGCCCCAACGAAGTTGTGCATCAAGAAGCAGTCCAAGAAATTTATACTTAGTGACAAATTCCAAATTCACATTCTGTTTGTTCAAATGGAATGGAGGCTTAGTTTTTTTATAAGTGAAAATCATACACTTGGTTTTCTCTGGAGAGATTTGAAACCCCCAGCTCTGGGACCAAACCAGAATAGCATCTAAGGCATCCTGCAGCATACAAAGAGCCTCAGTCAAGTCAGAGCAAGTAACCCAAACAGCTCCGTCGTCAGCATAAAGGGATGTCTGCAGTAGAGGGTTACAGTCTTGAAAAATATCATTTACCATGATGTTAAACAATGTTGGGCTGATCACTGATCCCTGTGGAACACCCGACCTCAGGGAACATTGCTTGGATAGGGCGTTATTGATTCTTACTCTTATTTTGCGTTCTTTGATGAGAGACATTATGGTTTGAGGTAGGTTCCCTTTAAGTCCTAAAATCTGTAGCTTTTGCAATAGTCCATAATGCCAGACAGTGTCAAATGCCTGTTTTATATCAATGAATACTGCCACTCAAAAATCTTGTAGGATTATTGCTTTACGAATAGAGTTTTCGATTCGTGTGAGTCCATCCAGAGTGCCATGCCCTGCTCTGAATCCGCTCTGATTCTCGTTTAAGCATTTGTTTTGTTCTATATATTTCAGGAGTCTCCAGTTTATTATTTTATCATAAAGCTTGCATAGCACATTAGTAAGTGCTACTGGGCAGTGTGATCTTGGGTCTGTTGGCACTTTTCCCGGTTTAAGGATCGGGCATATTATAGCCTCCTTCCACTGCTCTGGAATTTCTGAGACCCAAACTCTATTAAAGTAATTTAATATGAATTTTCTTTGATCTTCATTCATGTGCTTAATGAATTCAAGAGAGATTGTATCTGGTCCGGGTGCTTTAGTTTTAGAGCTGTCTATTGCTCTTTTGAGTTCTACCGCAGTGAGAGTACAGTTGTAATCATGGTCTGTATCCATTGAAAATGAGAGAGTAATTTGTTCACAGGTGCTCCTGCGTTCATCAAATATTGGATCGTGAGAATCTAAGTTGTTATGTGAGGCATATTGGTCCACCAGTATATCAGCAATTTCATTTGGGCAAGTAATTATTTCATTTTTTGGATTTTTGAGCACAATTTGTCCCCTGCTTTGTTTTCCCTTTATGGCTTTAATTTTGTGCCAAACCTCCGCTTGAGAAGAGCTACTAAGGCCTGATACAAATCCACTCCAGCTGACAGCTTTAGCCTCTAGTACTGTTTTTCGAAAAATTGCTGTAGCTCTCTTAAATGCGATCCGCTTTTCAATGTTCCCACGGTGATTTTTGTAATGATTGTAGGCCTTATGGGATTTCCTATGGGCTATCTTGCACCCATCAGTCCACCAGCAGTTTGTCCTCTTTTGTGTTGAAAAGCTTTGACTAGCCTTGACTCACAGTGCAAAAAACTTTTGGATACATTTCTTGTCGGAGATAAAATTCTCACGACGGTCCAAAGGAGTGACATTGACAGCACTTGTAAAATACGAACTGTAATTTCCGGTCGTATTGATGACCTTCTTGACGCAATTGGACAAATGCCTAAATTTACCAACTACATCATTTGCTTGAGAGATTTAAGCCTCTCGTGACCTAACATTACTAAAATTAAAGAACTTATCTTGAAGAATGCCTTAGCTCGTATTTATGTAGTAAGTGCGTGTAGCGGTAAGCAATTGTATCAGGCGCTGAATTTGTGCAAAATAACTGTATTAAATTGATTCCGCACAGAACAAACGGTGCAACTGATCTCATAACTTGCAACGATGTTCGTACTTGGCCTAGTACCAGAGAAGAAACCCACCAGTTTCTTCAACAGATTGCTCTTAGATCGAGTCTAAAACTCACTTTACAATCTAGCTCGTATATCATAAACTCCAATGGCTTGAATGACAAAACTGAATGTTCCAACATCAACGGAAAACACCAAAATGAATTGAAAAATTCCACTCGATCGCTATCTTTTTCAAGAGAAATCTCTAGCAACCTTGACCATTGCTTGCCTACTGATGATGAACATTTTCCTCCCTCGATCTCTGAATACTGCACAGTACCTACAAAAAATAGGTTTTCGTTATTATCTGACGCGAACACAGAGAGCGACATACCCTTCTCACAAACGAATACAAATCAACAACATCCAACCACGTACTCGGAAGCAGTGAAATCAATACGAAGAGAAAAATTGCAGCAAAATCTCAGTCGAAATTTGACAGAAAATTCACAGCCCAACCGCATACAGAACCACCACCAAGAAAGTGAAAATGACAAGAGCGCCCCTCATTTCTCATCCGCTCCCACAACCAAAATTGGCCACAACCTGCAAATTCAAAATTAGGATAACGAGAAATCCAAAAAATTTCTTTCTTACAATGCTGAAAGTCAGCCTAAATATGACCCAAACTCCATGTGCTCACTCGTCAGTACCACAATGGATGAATTAAAACGAACATTTAAAATAAAGCTGTTTCCTAACATAGTCGATGGGCACTGCCTCCTTCATGCAGTAACTCACCATCTTAACACACGATCGTCTTTAAAATGGAATTACAATTCCTTAAAAGCAGCAATAACAACAGAGAGCACAGCACATGAAAACAAATATGTCAATTTCCTTGACAAGAAAGCGGTGACCTACCTAGGCTCATAAGTAAATACATTGACGAAAAACACTTTGATCATGATGCCGGAGACCTAATACATCAAATCAAATGTGACTGGTGAAAGAATTCTCATCTTCAATGAACATGGCAATGGTGTTTGGAGAACAGTAGTCGAACCCTCACCAGAATTATCTACTAATAACCCTTCGTTAATACTTCATCGATAAAATGACCACTAGAGTACCCTTGTTAAGCAAGACAAAAACAAGACTGATATCCCATCATCTTCATGACAAAATACCGTTGTGCAGTTGAATGGCAGTCTCTCAAATGTACCTGACGCAAGACTTGACTCTCTCGGCAACAATGATAAGATCAACGAATCCCTGAAACAGTCCCTACCAAAAAATCACTTTGACACCGCTAATAATCGCCAGAAAATATAAAATATCAAAATTAAACATATCAACGCTCGTCGCCTCAATGGTAAGCTGGATGACATTAGAGTAATGTTGGTCACAGAAGACATTGACATCTTATGTGTTTCCGAGACATGGTTTGATTCGCGAACCCAGAGCTCGTTTTTCAATATTCCCGATTACGTGCTGTACCGCTATGACGGCGTTAGAAGTTGCAAAGGTAGTGGATCTTGTATTTTCGGGAAAGAAATTTATTCGTCGTCTTTACTTTTAACAAATGAAGTGTGCGAAGGCATAGAAATGGTTTGGCTAAAAGTACAAATAAAAAAACATAAATCCATTATAACCGGCAGCCTTTACAGGCACCCATCGGCTTCTCTACCTACAACACTAGAATTCATTGAGAAAATTTTTAAAGAAATTCTAGCTACAAAAAAGTCATTCTTTGCTTTCGGCGATTTTAATATTGACTTAACGGATAAAAAAATCAGTTTAGCAGACTGCTGTACAAACTTAACCTTTCACAAATGGTTAAATAACCGACTCGCGTTATTAGAGTCTCTAAAACTCTCCTCGATTTGGTAATCACAAACAACCCTACGGCTATACTTAGTACAGTTATATCACCCTCTGTTGCCGATCATCACTCTGTAGAATGTCAAATTAATATTGCAAAGGAAAGACAAAACTATCGTTCCATGACTTACCGCTTGAAAAGTCAATATTTACCGGAACTGTTTCCTGAAAAACTCCTAAACAGGTTCACCGAATTTCAAAGTATGATGCAATTTGACGATGAGGACATTCAAGTTTCTATCTTTAACGAGAACTTTACAGTAGCTCTCGATGAATGCGCACCTTATATCACCAAAAAAACTAAGCCAAAACGCACTGTGTGGATCACTAACGAAATCAAAGAACTGAGCAGAGTAAAGAAAATTTACTTGCGGGAGTATAAAGAAAATTGGTCGAACAGTACTTGATACAAGAGATTTAAAGAACTTGGAAAGATTCTTCAGAAGAAAATCACGCAAGCAAAACAAACTCACTTTCACCAAGAACTATTCAAGGCAAAAAATAAACCAAAACGTACATGGGAAATTATTAGTGAGGTGGCTCAATATAAAAATTCAGACCGAAAAAGTAATTTTGAAAATCCTTTGGAAAAGCCATTGAGTTTCAAACATTCTTCTCAAAAGTAGGTACACAAATCTTCAGTGAAGTAAATAAAACCAGTCCGGGGCAACTGTCACTTGAAATTCGTTCCCTACTACACTTTCAAAGGCTGGTGCCCTGTGGAAACCACGTCCTGTCGATTTACCAGAGTTACGGACTATTTTGTACTCATTGAAAAACACATAAGCAGTCGGACATGATGGAATCAGCCTTCAATACATAAAAGACAGTTTTCCAGTCACAGCACCACTGATTCGTTTGATTATCAACACATCAATAGCAACTAATAAGTTTCCAAACCAGTGGAAACACTCCATAATTAGCCCGTTGCATAAAACTGGTGACATAAATAAAGCGTCACATTACAGGCCCATGAGCCTTTTACTTGTCCTGTCCAAAATATTGCAAAAGTAGTAACGAATCAACTGTCATCTCACTTGGACGAGTCAAATTTACTTCATCGAAATCAATATGCCTATATGAGGAAGACTAGCACTCAAGACGCCCTGCCCAATATCACTGAAAAAATATACAGCGATATTGACCAAAAAAATGTAACACTTTTGCTGCTACTCGATCTTTCTAAAGCATTCGACAGCGTCGAACATGTTCAACTCTTACGAAAAATACTGAACTTAGGAGTTGATCCGCATTGGTTTAAAAGCTACCTATCAAATCGATCTCATACAGTCCTCTTAGATAACAAGTTGTCCCCATTCCTTCAAAATAACTTTGATGTTCCTCAAGGATCCATTCTGAGTCCGCTATTGTTTTCTATTTTCATTAACGATTTCACTCCATTGCCTTCTAACACTCGAATCTCTATGTATGCTGATGATGTCCAAATTGCAATGACAAGCTCTGTAGCAGAAATACCACTGACGAAAAATGGAGCTGAAGCCCAATTGATCAGCCTCAAGTCATGGTGTAACCAAAATGATCTCAAGCTAAACGTGAGTAAAACCCAATTAATTGTTTTTGGGTCATATGATAAAATAAAAAATATTCGAAATCTGAGTCTAACTATTACGGTTGGAAATGATAAAATTTACCCATCAGAAAAAGTAAAAAATTTGGGTATTTGGTTCGATAGACATGTCCTTCAAATCCCACGTTGATAAAACCTGCAACACAATTCACGGGACTTTAGTGTTTTTTAATCGTATAAAATTTGTGCTTGACGAAGAATCTAGATTATTGGCCATCCAATCCTTGGCCTTATCACGTATTGACTATTGCAGCCTGGTATGGGGAGATATACCGAAACATCTTCAAAAAGATCTACAAAAATGCTTGAATTTTGCAGCTAAGGTTGTATGCAAAGGTAAATTCAAAAAGAACGACCACGCAACACCTCTCCTGAATAAGCTCGGCTGGGCTCCTATTCAGGAGAGGTTTCTAGCGCACAATGCCCAATACGTATTCTCCTCTTTATATCTTCCTCATAGCAATGCTGAAATAGTGAAATTCCATCCCCCTACCGTCACCAACCTAAAGCCGAAGAGGAGACGTGATGTCTTAATCAAATACCGTTCATCTAACATCGGGCAGAAAGCTCTGTCCGTATCAGGCGCCTCACTGTGGAATAAACTTCCCCAGAGCATTAAAACCCCTCAAACACTTAGAGAATTCAAAACTAAAATAGCCCTCTATTTTGCGTCTACACAATAAGTGTTAACTGCAGTACGTACTGGAAAAGAAGTCAGGAATTTTAAGTGCTAATTATCTTTTCTTTTCATTACATCATACAACAATCAAGACATATCTGTATTATGCATATGCAATATGATTGATTACTTGTATGCGAATATTAAGTACATGCATGTACTCAAATTTGGCGCTCCTAAGTATATGTGTATATATGTGTTTGAATATATATATATGTGTGTGAGTGTGTGTGTATATATACATGTATGTAGAACTTATTCCTTTCCTAAAATGCTCTAGTTAATATTGTGTGACAATGTGCCGTCCTTTACACTCTTTGAGTATACTTTGGCCACACTATTATAGGTTGTTCTGACTTTCTCGTTTTGTCCCAGCAATGTTGAAAATGTTATGGTTGGCATTGTACAACGATCCGATTTATCTGTTTGAATCCGGTAAACTTTTTTGTGCCAAAGCTAGTAGCATATGAAGTTTAATATTTGTGTTATTGAAAAATCATTCATTTTATCCGAGCCAGTTATTTAGCATACTAGTTGATATGAAAAGTGTAAAATTGCCTCTAATATCAACCTCGCAGTCTAAAGCGCAAATTCGGATCTACCCATTTTAAATTCAACCATAATCCCTCATTTCACTAGTTTCAACATTCGTAAGCTCAAATTTCAATATGGGAGTGCACTAACTAGAGTGTTTATAACAATAACGCATCACATGCACAATGTTTTCGCGACCACATGTAATAAAATCCATTGTTAAAATCAGACCAATGCAACGAAGGGAAGGCATTTTCTACGTACTTTTCTCCCAACCATTTGTTTCAAAAATTAACTGGTATAAGTAGTACGATCCCCAAGTGTAGATATCATGTCATGGTCTAAATTTTGAGATATTTGAAAGCATTTTTAGCTCATATTAAAACATTTGAACATGCGACGTAGTTCATTGGCAATTTTTACTTTCCTACTCTCGTGTGTGCATTAAGACGAAATCATTTTCGGTGGTTAACTTTTCGTATTGTTCCAGCTATGCAGCAAATATTATGGACTTATGATCCAATATACGTGCACCCCAACAAGAGTGTTTTCAACTATGTGTCACAGGGATTTTGTTTTGTTTTCTTAGTTACTCACATTCATTTTGCATTTTCAAAATCAAATTAATTACCGCAAAGAAAGAAAGGATGTTAAATGTGAGGGTGTTTTAGCATCTTCTTTCCCTTTTTTCGTTCTTAATTAAAACATTTTAAAAAGGGCCACGGATTCTAGGAATGTCATAACTTTAAAAAACAGCACTTACTAATTTTTTTATTCTAGTCTCAAATTGCTCTTGTAAGCTTTGTGTGGAAAACTCTTACCTTCTAACTCTCGCGAAAACATTATGACAACACTATTTTGGATAGTTAACTTTTTATTCGGTTCCAACTATGTTGAAAATGTCACGGCGAGCAATGTACAACAATACTTTTCCTGTCTTTGACTCCGATGAACTCTTTGCGCCAGTACTATTTGCGTAAGTAAGAAATATCATAACTATTTTCTGTTTTGTTATAGTGAATATTATGTTCTTTCCGAGCTTACCACTTGGCATACTGTATGATGTGTCAGTGTAAAAAATTGTCCAAAATCCCGATTGTCGACCTCATAGTTCTAGACGCAAAATGAATCAAATCTGTTCATTTTACTTCTAACATCAATCCCTCACGCTCGGATCACTAGCTCCTATGTTCTTATGCTCATATTTTCAATACGAGTACGCACTAACGAGAGGGTTTTTCAGCAATGCGTCACATGAATTATGTTTTCTTAGTCACTTGTATTTAAATGCATTACCAAAATCTGACTACCGCAACGAAGAGGAACGCATTTTTTTCGTGCTTTTCTTCAAATCCTGTTTCAAGAATTATCATGGGTATTACGATAACCATGTATAAATAGCAATTAAGGATCTAAATCATTTGTTTCAACACTTAACATGGATATTACAATAACCATGTATGAATAGCAATTAAGGGTCTCTATGCTAGGGTATTTGAATGCGTTTTTCGCTTTTATTTTCAATACATGTGCGCAATAATGAATGTGTTTTTCAAATGAGCGTCGCGAGGATCGTGTTCTCTTAGTTACTTGTATTTAAATGCTTTGTAAAAATCAGATTAGGCAAGGAAGGGAACTCATTCTTGTTGTTCTTTTCTGTCAATCATTTTTCGTATCAAAATTTTACACGGGTATCACGATACCAATGTGTAATTATCAGTTAAGGATGTTAAGGTTAAGGTGTTTTAAAAACCAAGGTATCGACTTTTCCTGTTTGTACTCTATTGGAAATGAATAATTTTTCTTTTCTTTTTTTCTTTCTTGATGTTGCCTTCAGTTGCTGCCAATATTGCTTTGGTTATGGTTTGATAAGCATCAGATATTGTCTGTTCTGAGCAGTTTGGAAACTCTAGAGCAGTTTCAAATTTTGACCAATCTGCACTGCGCAAGTGCCATCTTCTTGGTAGTTGAGCATTGGGAACTGATACAGCTGAATCAATAATCAGTGGAAAGTGATCACTTGTAAATGTATCACTACAAGTGTTCCATGTAAACTTGGAGTGCAGATCCTCAGTGACCATTGACAGATCTATGTGTGATGTTCCTCTGGAGGACAAAAAAGTTGAGGCTGCATTATTCAATAATGTTAGGTTGTTTTCACAACTTTTCAGTCATCCAGTTCTCTATTATTTTACCCCTTGTATCACTGAAGTTAGAGCCCCAGCTATAGCTGTGAGCATTTGAGTCCATCATAATAATGCTGGATCCTGTAATCTGATTACTGACTTCCTGGAACTTCTGCATTAAACCCTTACTTTCCAAATGAGGTGGCAAATACCTATTTATTACATTGATAGGCTTTTTGTTGATAAATATTTTGCACAGCACAAGTTCTAATGGAGTAGTCAATGGCGTTGTTATGTTTGGTATGCTCGAGTGAAAAAAAGTAATCACCCCACCCCCTCTACCTTCCCTTCTTTCATTTCGGAAAGGGCTGCAGTAATTCTTCAATTTTATGTTATGGCGCCCTTGTAACAGTGATTCTTGAATACATGTAATTCCCGGCTGATGTTGATCAATAAGCAAGTGAAGGTAAGGTAGTCTTGCAAAGTATTCTCTTAGGTTCCTTTGTAGGATTGTTAATTAAGTTCATGCTTGACTGATGAGAGAGGTAACATTTAATTTTGTGTGTGACTCAGAAATTAGTTCTCCAGCTTCTAATATATTACCTATTTCTGTTAGGCTTTCTATTTTTTCCATTATAGTGTTAGCTAGTATGATTTTGATAATAGCAGGAAGAAGTTGGATGATTAGATTTTTAAAGAAGCCCACCATTTGTTTCTCCTGGGAGATTTTCCGCAAATGTTGTGTCGCATTTAAGTTGTCTGCATCTCAATTCAGATTGTCTTTCTAGCCTGTTGCTGTGATCCGGAGAATAACCAGAGGCTACATCAGTCTCAGGCAATGCATCTGAGCCCAGGGAAGCGTGCTGGCTTCTTGTAGTGGTTTGTATTGGTGTAGATTGATTCCTGTAGCTTTGGCTGGTTATCACCTGCCTATGTTTCTTGTTGGCAAAAGTCTTCTCAGTGGTGGTTCTGTTGTCAAGTGAGTGTGAACTATGAAATCGGGTTACAGCTGCATATGTGTTCTGAGAAAAAATTTTGCTGTTGTGGCTGAGTCAGAGCAGGGAATGTGTGCTGTGATTCAAGGTCAATATATTCTTCAGTGTTCATCTCTTGTTGTTATTTTTGTTGTTGAGAGTAGATGGCACGTGCTTCATTGAAAGAAATATTTTCGCTGGCCTTGATTTTGCAAATTTCATGTTCTTGGACATATATTGGACAGTCTTTGGAGTTGGCAGAACGTCTCCCTTTGCAGTTAGGGTAATGGCAGTTTTTTGATTTGCAGGTTGTTTCATCATGTTCTGCTGATGAACAGTTTCTGCATATTTTTCTGTTCCGGCAGATGGAAGCAGTATGCCCCCACCTCCAACATTTTGTGCAACGGATTGGGTTTGGATAGAAAGGATCTATTTTGTAATTACAATATCCTGCCTTGATCTCTTTGGGGCATTCTGTTCCTAGAAAAGTCAAGACGAACAATGGAGAGTCAGCTCGCTCTGGGCCCATGTACATTTTCCTGATACCTACTATTCCTGAAGGGGCAAGGTGCAGCAGCAGTTCATCCAGAGACTCCCCAAGAAATTCAGGTGCATAAATCTTGCCACAAGAAGTAGAGGCTCCCCAGGCTGTTTGAGTCTTAATAGAGATTTTGTCCAAGGATTTGGCAGCAATTAGTGTTTTTGTTTGCTCAAATGTTTTTACTTTTATAATTAAGCTTCCAGTTTCTTTGTATTCCACTTTTTCTACTGGGCCACAAATTTGATTGATTAGGCTCTGCACTCTGAATGGACTCAGATTTGTTAGTTTGGTCTGTTCATCTGTGAAAGAGATTATGATATGCCTGGAAGAATCAGATATTTTATCTTTGTTTTCTGGCAGGTTTGAATCAATTTTACCTGATCTGGGTTGTGAGGAAGTTGCTTGGTTGTTTCTGTATTCCTCTTGGTTGTTAGGATCACCTGTGGTAAATAAATTGTTTAAAAAATTGTTTAAATTGTATCTATAGTTGTATTTGGAGACCTATCCCTAGACATTACTCCAGATGGATTGCTCTCAAAGGACAAGTCAGTTGCACAAAACTCCAAATTGTTGCTTAAATTTCTTTTCTTTTTAACATAAGCTACTTTTCCTACAGGTCCAGGGCTTTGGTCCAAAGTTCGTTTTTGTGGATTAGTGGTCTTTCCAGTTTCAGTTGTAGCTGCAAATATTGCATTGCTGTCAAGACTTTTATGCATTTCTGATGCAGATGGTTGAGTTAGGGCAGTACTTTTGGGGGTTGAACTCCTGGGTTTTGTATAACCTTTTTTGGAAGATTTTACATTTCCATTTTTTCCTGGAACAGGTTGCGAGTGCGAATGCATTCCTTTTTTCCCTTGGCGTTGCTAGACCCAGGGCCTCCAGAGATTTTTTCTTTGAGGCCATTGGGTAGGTCAATCTTTCAAGGACTTTCAGCAGTTTATTTTTGATTGGATCCAAAGTTACTTACTTAAATATGCAAAAACAAAGAATTTCAAATAATAGGGTTTTTAGGCTCTTGAGAAAATCATATGAGGGCTGTAACTAAAGCAATATTAAGTAGGTAGGTAAAAGCCGAGGGCCGAAGGCCCCAGCGGTTTCAGCACCGGTAATATTACCTTAAAGAGTAAGTTGATAATTATTTTCACTTTAATTAAGTTACAAAGTTAATCATACTTGCCAAAATGTTAGAATTCACTTAGCCACTACGTCCTAGCCGCCGTCCGTCAGATCACTCACCACTCTGTCATGACCACAATGGCCTCGAACGTAACTCAAGGAAAACAATATGCATTATTTTTGGTCACAGAATGTGACGTTAACATTTGGAGACGATAAAATTGAACCAGTAGATACGGTACAAAATCTTGGTGTTTCGTTCGACAAAAATATGACTTTCAACTCACACGTAGAAACAGTGTGCAACAACATCAACAGAACCTTTACGTTCTTTCATCGCATTAAGAACATACTTGACGAAAAATTCAGGTTGTTAGCGATTCAGTCTTTAGTTTTATCGTGTCTGGACTACTGCAGTTTAGTGTGGGGAAATTTACCCCAATATCGTCAAAAAGAGTTGCAAAAATGTATTAACTTTGCAGCCAAAGTGGTGTGTAAAGGAAATTTCAAGAAGCACGACCATGCCACTCCTCTTTTAAGAAAACTCGACTGAACCCCAATTCCGAACAGATTCATGATCCAAAAAGCTAAACGAGTGTTCTCATCTCTGTACCTCCCTCAGAGTTATGCAGTTAAGGGGGGAATATAGAATTTAGCTTTTCTTTCAATTTTCTTAATTTTTTGTGCGTTCAGCGCACACTAGCACTGAACTTTTAAATCAGAAATAACTCTAAATTTTGTTAATGAAAATTTATACTCTGGACCAATGTTTAATCTACTACCTCTACATGCCAAATTTTGTAAGTATTTGCCACTCTGAAGTGATATCCGACCACAATAGTATTCCATTTTATCCTACTTACTTTATCCTACTTCTCTATTCTCTATTCAGTGATTAAAATGGATGTCCGTATAATGCTGCTGAAAAGAATACCGATAGGATGTAAGCCTCGATATGTTTTTTTTGTCGTTCTTGTTGTTCCTTGACTGTAACCTGAGCTTTCTTAAAAATTTCTATTATGAAATGAAAAATCAGTTCTTTTTTACGTTTTTCGAAGTCTTTTTTCTTTTTAGTTATTTTTTCTAGATAATTTTGAAATTTTTCAAGAAACATGATTTCAAGAAACATTCATTTGAAATACCGAGTTAATTATCTCATTGATCAGTCTAATGCGAAACTAGATTAAGTGAATTTGGTTAAACATTACTGTATCCCTTAGAATAACGTTGATGGTAATTTGCCCTAGAAGTCGCTGAACTTATTCGGGCCCACAGGTAGCTATACTCAAATTTGACCATTGTACTAGACTTAGAAACATTCTATCTCTGTTTCCCCTGTGGTAGATAAATTGTTGAAATTGTAGAAATTGTTTAAAAATTTCTTACGATTACAGTGAGCTCGACTATCATTTTCGATGTAGTGGAGATAAGTTGTTTTTTATCTTTTTATCTGTAAAATTTTTTCCCTCACGTTCATTTTCAATACGTATAAATATTAATATGTGTGTGTGTGTGTGTGTGTGCATACATGTGTACGCACGCACATGCATGGATGCATCTGTGCACACATATGTAGGTATATGTATATCTACATTGAAATATAAACATGATTATGTCTCTATTTTTTATTTGAAAACAATCCGGTTAGTTAATTTCATTGCTCTTGCGAAATGGCTCAAAAATAGATCTATTACCTCACCCGAGAGCGTTCCTGTCAATGGGAAAAATGAGAAATACGTACTGTGATTTGAGTTTTCTTAAAATTTTTGTAAGGAAATTAAAAAACCATTTCATTTTTATGTTTTTTTAAGTCTTTTTTCCTTTACTTATTTTTCCTTCAAGTTATCTCTTACGATTACACTGAGCTTGACTGTTATTTGTTTATTATTGTTTTTCTTATATTCATTTTCATTACGTTTATAGATGAATATGTGAGTGTGAATATGTGAGTGGAATTTTCACTGTTCCCTTTACCAAGTTTTACTGATTGTTTCAGAATTGTCGATGCGTAAAGGCTGGTCCCGTATTTGTGCTGGGACCTAAAACTGCACGTTTCTTTGCTTGTTTAAATGTAAATGTAAACTCGGTAAACGAGTAAATAAAGACCGTGCAATAAATAAAATAAATTAAGCGGTGCAATAACTAAACAGTACAATAATGACCGTGAGTGCCGTGTGCCGGCTGGTCCCTGTGGAGGTGACGTGTGGCTGTGTACAAAATTCTGGTGGTTAAAGTAAAACGGTCCCGATCATCCACTTTTCTGGCTGGCGAGTGAGCCACACGGAAGACAAAGTAGAGCCTAGGCTGGGCTTTGGAAAGGAGTTCGCCATCATACGCTACCGCCACCACTAATCTTTGCCCGAGCTTTCCTGCACCCTGAGAAGGCCTGCGCTGCGCGCACAACTTCACCGCCACTGCTATTGGAGTCACAGCCCTGAGAGGTGGGAAGGAGTGGTTCCCATACCGGGGGGCTCGAGGTCACTCTTCGCATCTCTTCGCTTCTGCTGCTGCGGGGCCGTGTTGTGACACGAGGTGAGGCTCACTAGCTGTCGGCCAGACGTCTCCCTCGCCCCTTGCTCACTTATAATGATGAGTGGATGATCCCATAGGACCGAACCGTTTATCTAAACTTTTCCAACCAGTGTTTGTGCCGTCGTGTACTCGTTAATTTCCACTAAATTCTAATTCAGTGATACTTGTTTTCTATTCTAATTCAGTGATACTTGTTTTCTATTTTAATTCAGCGATACTTGTTCTCTATTCTAATTCAGCGATACTTGTTCTCTATTCTAATTCAGCGATACTTGTTCTCTATTCTAATTCAGCGATACTTGTTCTCTATTCTAATTCAGCGATACTTGTTCTCTTTTCTAATTCAGCGATACTTGTTCTCTATTCTAATTCAGCGATACTTGTTCTCTATTCTAATTCAGCGATACTTGTTCTCTATTCTAATTCAGCGATACTTGTTCTCTATTCTAATTCAGCAATACTTGTTCTCTATTCTAATTCAGCGAGACTTGTTCTCTATTCTAATTCAGCGATACTTGTTCTCTATTCTAATTCAGCGATACTTGTTCTCTATTCTAATTCAGCGATACTTGTTCTCTATTCTAATTCAGCGATACTTGTTCTCTATTCTAATTCAGCGAGACTTGTTCTCTATTCTAATTCAGCGATACTTGTTCTCTAATTCTAATAATTTATTCTATCATTAATGTATGCTGAATCGTCGATTCTAACTTCTCATGTCCTGTGTGCAGGTGCCTGTGGGAGGTCCCAGCACGGACGAAGAGAGCGGATGCTAGTTGCTTTTCAATAGAGAAAATATCGTCATTTAGGAAAGGAATAACTTTCCACTTAACTTATACACTTGTTTCCTTCAGCCTATAAACTGTAGGTGGAAAGTGGGATTGATAAATTTTTAAATCTCAAACAAATCCTTAAGATTTTTGTATAGGCTGTGGGGACGCTGTGAGGGGTGGGGGCCTGAAGTGTGGTGAGTGCGGCTTCACCCACCTGGACTGCTCTGGCCTCCCAGCCTACCACCTGCTGTGCCTGGAGCTCACGAGGACGTCCTTCGTCTGTCAGACCTGCGTGACGCCGGCGGTTCTCAAGACTTCGAAGGAGAAGTACGACGAGACGGCGGTTAGACTGCAGGCGGATTTAGCTGCGCGGGCGGGGCAGGCCGGCCGCCCAACAGCGGTGGCTGCAGCTGTGCCGCCTACGCCCCCGGCTGCACCCACGTCAAGTTCGCACATTTTCATGTACGTGTGTTGCAGCGTCCGTGTGCGTGAAATACGTCTTGTCCACTGGTCCAGAGTTTATCTCATTGCCAGAAGTCGCTGAATCGTCTATAATGCGTTACGAGATGTTGCAAAGCAGTTAGATTATGCACTTACCTGCATCGTACATCGTACAGGTTGATTGCTTACTTCTACTCATTCTAGTATAAAACAACATTGTAGTATTAGTTCCTGTGAACAGATTATTGACGTTAGCAAATTTTAAATATTAGATAATTGTACCGTCAACTTAGACCTACGTATTTTAGAGTCATTATTCAATCACGAACTCAAATTTCTCTCAACGAAATGAAGAGTGCGTGCCCCTCTGAAAATAATCAACCAATAAATTATTATTATCATATATATATTTTTTGTGCTTATATTATGCGCTTCTGTAATTTGGGGTGTACTGACTTGTCTATTATTATATTTGCGGACTTTTGTTGAGAATGAGCCAAGACTCGAAACGTTCAAAGTAAATGCTTCTAAAATACTTATTCTCCATTTCTTTCATTATAAATAGTGAATAATCATAACATAAATGAATAATGAAATAAAGTATCACATATTGATTTAAATATTATTACCTGTAACTGTCTTAGTTTATAATATACTTTTATTACTCGCTTGGGAAGTTTTGAAAAAGAC
>JACJUY010010227.1:2102-16853 GCA_014220935.1 Platorchestia sp. MABIK
GCAGTCACATGAACAGGCACGCGAACACGCATTTATTTATACATTCATTTCAGCAAGTGGTCATGAAATAATGTCAGCATAGAAGAACACACGTAAGAAAACGTTAATCTATGCTAATAAAATAGTATTGATGCATCCATATGAATAATACATACGTGCATAGTATAGACGTGTATACTAGCATCTGTGCATTTACTCACACAAATTAACATTCTTACATACGCATACTTACACAAAGAACATTAGCTCGAGACAGTCTTATACTCAATTGCTGTTGTATTAGTTTCCCCAACCTTAATATAAGTTACAATTTACATTTTTCCCAATACCACTTTTGACGCAACTCATGCCAGGTATTTAATCCCAAATTCATTCTCAACGATTCACTGTTATCTTCAAATTTAATTTTATAGATCAAAAGTTCAAGCCGTCCTAGCTGCAACAAAGGTGTTCATAAGAAAGGGGGAAAGGCACCATTTAGGATGGAATTTCAACTTTTCAAGTGATCAGAAAATCTACGCACAAGGTAAATCCCGGCACTCTGCGCATAGAAACACCAAGATTGAAAGAAGTTTACGCAACAATATAAAGAAAATAGTGGGTGCTGAAAAACGAACAGCTGTGAGCTGAAAAAGGTCTGTAACAAAAAAAACGTTCTAGTTCAGCAAAAGAAAGGCCTCCCTACTCATCCGATCGATCCCTCACGTTTTCCCTTTTCAATTGTAATATTACCCTTAGGATGCCCAGCATTTAGTCAATTAGTTCATATCATACAACCTATATTCTGTCACCTATTCACGTACATCATTCTCAGGATTAGCAACTGAACTGAATCGAAAAAAAACCCTGATGTTGCAATGGTTAGAAACTCCGCCACAAATTCAAGCATACATCTCCCGCACCAGCCACGCGCACACAGAACAAATGCGGCCATATTTCATCTTGCCAAACTCGCTTCAACGAGAACACATAATTATTGCAAGGATTTATGTGATACCGATGGGCAGATTTAAACGGCGCAAGCCTGACAAAAGTTTGCTCGATGAACGCCACTAGACTCGACTGGAAAGTTGCTAATTCTGGTAATTTAAACAAAATTTCTATCTAACAAAGCGCAGAAATACTGTACATTTCAGAACACAAGTTGCAAACGAGTTCAACAATGGTCAAGTGCTACAACAAACGACCATTTTTGGTACCTAATTGGCGAGACATGCCACTACCTAAATATTTATCTAATTGCAAGATACATGACACCAATAAAGTTATACTATGTAGAAAAAAATGGAAGCACACGAGGCTCAACACAGAATATATTACCTCCCAGCTTTGACCATAAGTATACCGTGTGGACCATAAAAAGTAAACCCAACTTTAAATGTTAATAATTTGACAGTGAATGAAGATAATTTAATTCTTTTTTAGTATTAGGCAGTGAAAAATGTTTTCCCTAAAAATGTCGAGTCACATAAAAATTGGTTGTATGAATAATGAGATAAATAATAGTTGTTAAAATGTGAGTTGCACATGAAATTTTAATAAGGTCATAAATGATAACAAAGTTAAAGGGGCATTGTAACATTTTGAAAACGAGTTTTAACGAGAGCTTCACGCAATCTCTGTTTGAATTTATTACAAACTGCCTTTAAACTCTGCCCTGCGTAGACGTTGTTGATGAAAATGTGCTGCTTCTTTGTTAGTCGCATAACGATGGGTTCAGTCACTTGAACATTTACATTTAAAGGTAAATTTTTAGACGACTTGGACCTTATTTATACACAGACCTAAAGCTTTGTAATCAGGGACCATATCTCCGTGAGTAATGCAACAAATAAAAATGAAATATCTTAATCCAAAGTTATAACATGTAAAGTGGGGTTTATTTTGTGTCATGTGGAACTTACATTTTTACAACTATTATTTATCTCATTACTGATGAAATCAATTTGAATGTGACTCGACATTTGTAGGGAATAAATTTTTCTCCACCTAATACAAAAACAATTAAATTACCTACATTCACTGTTAAGTAATTTAGATTTAAATTTGGGTTTACTTTTTTATGGCCCATATGGTAGAACAATCTAAATAACAAAACATAAAAATTAATTCATAGTGGACTTATTTTTAGTACTCTTACTGTGCTGGTAAAGATTTCGAGTACAAAAACTGCTTACAAAGTGAGAGATATATTGTTGGTTCATGAGAAAAAAATAAAAATGCTTCACGAAGACTAGTAGCACAATTGGAATACGCGGAAGAACTCGTGAAGAGAAAACTTAAGAGTATTTATTGCATAGTCTTATACTAAGCAACCTAAAATCACGAGTCCATTAACGCGCTCTACTTAAATCTGTTAAAAAAAAACAGAAAACAAACCTAATGATATGCAAGATCATTTGACCGATTTACATACATAATTCATAAAAGTGAAAAATGAAAGTTTCTTGGAAAAATGCCCTCGGAGTTTCAAAAACAAGAATATGAAACAGGTGATAGCTAGTGCAGCTGCACGTAAAACAATTAACAAAACTCGTGAATTTCGTGGGCGAAAACAATTTTAAACGCCTTAAGTTACAGAAATAGAAACTTATAAAAACGCATTTTCTTACAAAGAAAAAATTAGAATTACCATTGACATACGAGGATTTCGTGACAGTCAATGATACATACCACTGAATACTAGACTAATTATTCATGTCAGAAGTATTTAGATTAGATTTTCCCTCGTTTTTCAGTTCCTCGGCAGAAACACTAGCTAATGGTAATCTATGGTCCCAAGCTTATAAAACGAAACTAAAAAAAATAAAAAATAAACTTGAATCAATAATGTGCGCACATTCGAAATTCTTACATGGAAATTTTTCTGATCTGAAAGGTAGCTATTTTATGAAGTATACACATGCTGTTTTTTTCTTGTACGAGATGTTTTTAGTATGATTATTCACGATAGTTTTAGATGTAAAAGTAGCTCAGCAAATGGCAACAAAGCGGAGGGGTGGGAGCACCCGTGGTACCTAACAACAACAAATAACAAGTCTCGCATCACTACGTCAACAGGAATTGAACAAAGCGAGCATGAAAGGAGGTATCATAAAACACAAAAAGATTATCGCAAAGAATACCATGGAGATGAGCCAATTAGCTAAAGACTAAAAAATGGAATGACAAAATGGAAATTCTCGCTAGCATTTATTCCTCAGCTTTGGTAGAGAATATTTCAGCGCAAAATAGTGCTAGACGGTAGCAGGATCAGCCCGATTCGTGTTTGGAACACCATCGGGTGTTCCAAACGGCAATTCAGGCTTCAATAGTTTTGAAAAACTAAAATTTTAGGTTGCTTTCCCATTTTCCGAGCGAGGTTTTAAACAGTAGTTCCACCTAAGGGTCGTAGAGGGACAGAATCAGTCTGTTTGTCAGTGACTGCAAATATAAGTTAAATTAACTTCTAACTGGCGAACACACTGATGATGCTCTTACTTCTAAATGCGAGTATTCGAAAGGCTTCCCTACAGCACACTCAAAAGCTATCAACTTTATGGATAAGCAGCAATAAAGATGCTGGGGCTTCAACTTTCCATGTGGATCTCTTTTCACCAAGTGAAATGTCAAATAAAAATTATTCGCGATGATTTTCTTCACCACAAGATACTCTTGATCAAAACCTTGAAACTCTGTCTCTGCGTTCCAAAGAACAGCAGACGATTGAAATATTTTCAGCCGCTTACGAACGTTATTCAGTGCGATAAAATGGTAGTTGCTACTAAAAAAATAAAATGCCTCAAATAGAGTCGTCAGATCGACCTAAACTGTTAAAAAGTATCATTGAAGTCAACACTTGAAGCAACAATTATAATCCTAAGATAATAAATATGCTTTAGAATATAAAAATATCAAAGTGCATCTAAATATAATGAAGAACGTAAGAAAGTAGAATACAGTTTTTATCATTAAAGTAAGAGACTTTGACATTGCTGTCCAGATATGGCTAAAATTCAGTTTCAATTCAATGAAGGTTGAAAAACTTTCAAGACCACTTTTTGTCCTCAGCAGATTGTGCGGGAAATGTAAAAACTGTGGAACGTAACACAAACACTAACGTTTTTTAAACACACGAAACACATTCACGAGCTACAATGAGATCCGTGCTCTATTCAAATGAAAATCAAAGCTGCAGACTGGTGGCTGGAGAACTTCCACATCACCTAGCGAATATTTCTCGTCCTGCACCGCTGGGTGTCGGATCCAGAAATGGGCAAGTTGTAAAGAAGTTCAAGTCGTGTACAAACTTCACCATCAACTACATTCACAGCAGGAATATATTAAGTCGAAATTGTTTCCGGAAAAAAAAGAGATCTTTGTCCTGCATCCTGTTTTAGAATTGCTCTTAATTGGTAACCTTATAAGTTTTACTTTCTTCATTTATTGTTTCCTTTCATTTATCACGTTTTCTTCATTCCGAGTTTTAGGGGTCCAGCTTTGGCAGCTCTCTTTGCTTCAATTTGCTTCTGGCGATCGTCTTTCTTCTGTTCTCTCAGAGCAGCTCTCTCGTCTGGAAAAATATACTTATATTTAGAGGAAGAATACTGGTAACTGGTTTCAAATTATACTAATTTAAAAAAATTCAAACAGGCAAGTTTCAGAGACACCTTTAATATACTATAGCTTTTTGCTTCAAATTGATCCAAGTCAAGTTTAAATTAATCCAACCCTAAGTTGAGTTGAGCATTGACACAATCACTCGTTACTTTGAGTGCTTTTGTGTCAAACAAGTATCTATTGGATGTGATAAGAAAGACAAACGTTTTTCCTTTCAGCAAGGAATACATAAAATTTCTGCCGGTGTTGCAATCTAAAGACAAGCTGTCGTTAAATGTGCTAAGTCTCCAACATCAGGAGGCAGAGTGTGATTCAGATCTTTGAGCGGCGTAAAAGATACAAGTCAATTATAAAAATTTCGTGTTATACCACACATTAAAGTTGTTTTAAAATTCTACATTGATGGCAGCATAAATGTGATGAAGTGGAATTTCATGCATATAAATTTCTATACGAGTGTAAAAAATCCTCAACTACTATGAGTATGTGCAACATAAAATTACCTTTTGAACATAAATATTTGAATGGATGCATACTGCCATCAACGTAGAACTTTGAAACAACTTTAATGTGTAGTATAATATGAAATTTTTTATCATTGACTTGTATCTTTTACGCCGCTCAAAGATCTGAATCACACTCTGCCTCCTGATGCTGAACACTTGACACATTTTACGACAGCTTGTCTTTTGATTGCAACACCGGCAGAAGTTTTATGTATTCCTTGCTGAAAGGAAAAACGTTTGTGTTGCTCATCACATCCAATAGATACATTTTTAACACAAAAACTCTCAAATTAACAAGGGATTATGACAATTCTCAACTCAATGTAGGGTTAGATTAATTTGACCATGCCTTGGATTGATTTGAACTCGACTTGGATTAATTTGAAGTGAAAAAGGTTTAGTTAGAAGTCCAGGAGTTTGGTTACTAATAGAACTTCGCAACATGATGAAATGAGAGCCTTCGGCTAATTATGATACATACAAGGTAACCAAAAATGTTCTGTCGTTTTTTAATTAGCCATTGAATGAAGTTGAAGATTCGCCTGACCTTGCGTCATCCGATTACCACCTCTTCCATTCACTGGATAATCATCTTTGTAGGAAATCTTTCACCAATGAAAAAAACTTCTGCCAAGCCCTCACAGACTTCTTTGCATCCAAAACCCTAAAGTTTTACCGCAAGGGGGTTGAACAGCTGGAGACACGTTGGAAGGTGCTGGATGCCGATGGCGAATCCTTCGAAGACTAATAATAAGTTTCACAAACTGTGAAGCGTTTTCTTTTTTTCCTATAAAAACGGACATAATTTTTTTCGTTTCCTTTTACAAACAAGCAGGCACGGATAGGGTGACCTAGGCCTGCTATATACTTCTTTATAAACATGTAATTGAATTACCTTTGTCAACATTGAAGCCAGAGGCAGATGACCAGTTGCTGTTTGAGTTCGATGAAAGAGATGCCAGTTTCGTCACAGGCTCAGGCTCGATCTGAAAATTTGATGACAAAATAGAAAGTGTACGCAGCAGCATTGGTCTACGGTTCTTTCTATGTATATTTATGGAGGTAAAACATAACGTTCTCGGCAAATAAAACACCTACAAATAAGATTAGATGTTCGTTTAAGCCTCCCTAACCGAAGTAAAGGCGTTCCAAAGAGAAGAAGGGGAAAGGCACCATTTATATGGAGATAAGGGAACGCGGAATCTATAAACAACGTGCATAGAAACAGTAAGTTGAGAAAGAAGTTCATGAAACAAGATTAAAGTTGAAAAAGGAAGGAGTAGATGCTAAAAAGCAGGACAGCAGTAAACCTTAAAAGATGGTTCTTAACATATCTAAAAAGATTTTATTTAAATAAAAAGAAGGCCTACCTGATTCACAGCTCAGGACTTCATATTTTCCCCCCGGGGAGAGCTAATACAAAAAGCCCCTACGTATCGTGCTTGGCGGCTACCTATTTACTTCATCGCCTTACCTCCAAAGGATCCCAGTTATCGTTCTCCCAGCCAGACTCCAATTCAGGAGAAGGTAAATCCTCCTGCAGAAAAAAATGGAGAAAAATATTTGAACAACAAGATAAAACTGGCAAGAAAATCACCAAATCAATACTAGCTCCCCAGTCAAAAATGTTTAACGCAAAGTGTAACGTTCTTCATCACTTAATCCTTCACATTTTCACTCCACAAGACATAAATATAAATTCATTGCAATTCCGTAAATGTTACATGATAATAAGTCAAAAGTACAGTAAATTTGTAAAACCTACATTAATTGAACTAAACTTTGACTACCAACACTAAGGGTCAAAGGATTAAATACAAAAATCGAACACAAACCATCATCACTAACTCCCAGGTTTTATCACAACCAAGTTTCTCCTAATTTAACTATGCAAAACACTTGGCAGGCGATGAGCGGCAATTGTGGCTCATATTTTTTTAACTTTCTTGTACAGTAGATGGTTTTAACAGTATAACACCCTCAACACAAATAAACAAAATCAGCTTCAGCATATGCTGTGGCTAACCCGAACTTCCAGTTTTATTGAAATAGAACGAATAATGCGGTAGAACACGAGGACATCAAATACTGGCCGCCTTTGGCGAGGTGACGACCTTCAAAGCTACAGTAAATCACCATGGCTTGCCAGTCGCCGCCGTCGTCGGACCACTTGTCCCCGGTGTCTTCAGAGGCTGCCATGTACGACTCGACGCTGGGCATTCGCGCTGTACTGTTGCTGGTCTGAGTGGCAGGTGGCGGTACCACTGCCGCTGAGGGGGCTTTTGCTTGCCCTGCTTCTCGCTGCAGGGAAGACTGAGATGCAGACCGCGAGGGCTGTGGGAAACACGTTAAGGTTTGAGTAACTTGCTACAATCTGCTGTAGCAATCAATCAATGATCAAAATGTATTTTATTATTCTCTCAGAAAAATAAATAACCTTCACATTAAAATAGTAAACCACTCCTGAAATCACCATAATAAATACTAGCAATTATTTTTCTGGGTAAAGACTCTCTAGCCACAATAAGGGCGAAGAAAAGACTATTTAGTACGGACTGTAGAAAACGGGGAATCATGGCGTAATGCGTGTTCCTACATAAGAGACCCAGCTCATAGAGATAGCAAGTTAAGAAGACAGAGCAAGAAACGAAATGATGAGAAGTCATGGAAGTACAGCAAAAAAAGACAACAAAAGAAGTAGAGTAAGAAAATGACAACGATGAGATAGCAAAGAAGGCATGAAAACAGAAAGAAGTAACATGGGCACAAAAGGCCTATCTATTGCAGAGGTAACCTAGCATGACCTATTGTTGAAATACGCAATTTCAGCATTCACACATTCAGTTCAGTACGTTAAAGGATTTTCACTTACCTGCGCCTTGGACATGTTATCTTGAGAATTGCTGCTCTTGAGTTGCGCGGTAGCAGACGAACAGGAGCCAGTGTCGTCAGAGATGTTGCTCTTGTAGAACTTGCTGGTCAGGGCACCCACTGCCCACCCCGCCCAGCCTCCCGCTCCTCCTCCGCTGGTGCTCTCCGTCATCACCTCTCGTTCTGATCACAATAACTTCCATCAAAATAACCATTTCAATAAAAATAGGAGAGCAATAACCATTTCACAACACTCTCGTTCCAGCAAAAGAGAGTATCATTTTGTTTGTTCAAGCTTATGAGCAACTCATTCTGACCACAATAACTTGCATCACAATAACCATCTCACAACACTCATTCCGGCAAATGCAAGTATCATTTTGTTTGCTCATGCTCATGAGCAGCTCATTTTGACCACAATAACCATCTCACAACACTCATTCCGGCAAATGCAAGTATCATTTTGTCTGCTCAAGCTCATGAGCATTTCTGGTATTTATTTTCTTTCGCGGTGATAATGACGAAGTTAAATTTACTACAAGAGGAATCAAAGCTTTTTACACCTCCAGGTTTGAATGTAATTCTTACTCTGAAAGTGGAGTCAGTATTTCACCAGCAGGCAAAGCTCGACTTGGAGTTACGATTTGACAGCAGGTTAACGTAGTCCTGTTAATTTGACGATTTCCCTTACACGCAGATGATCTAATGCCAGCGTGGTCTTGGTATACATTGCGTAGGGAAACACACTAGGATAGCAGTAGTATACACATGGATGCATGAGTAAACACAGGCTCTACATTTATATTGAAAGTAAAAATTGGGATATACTTTGTTTCTACAAACTTCAAGTACTAAAATAACAAACAATCCTACAAATTCGGTAGCCAAAGATGAGCTCCAGCAGAAAACTTGAGAACTCGACTCAGAAAGCATCAAATAAAACTTGTCAAGTCTAAACTTGCATTAATTCCGCGCCTGCACGACCAGGAGCTGGAAGCATGAGTAACCAAAATGTTACCAAGACCAACGTAAACCGAGCACACAGAGAGAAAAGATGTTCTACACAGGCAATTAATTTTAATCCATTGCCATTCTGTGCACAAGAAAAAATTGAATCAATAGAGTATGAAAAGCTATACCGTGTAATTGATTACCAAGAATGAAGTCGGAAACGACGGCAATTGATACATTTTTCCACTCTTAACACTTCAGAAGTTAAATACTCTATGAAATTGAAATATTTAAACATAAAACCGATTTATTTCATTCGGCAGAGAGAGAGAGAAGCGATTTCAATCGAGTATCATTACCAGTAAATTTCAGTTGAGTAAGCAAGCGCACTCAATAATTCACGACATATTTCAATGCTCTCACACAGTAAATTAATTAACCACATTTTGAGACTACAGGAGTGTAGTCTCAAAGCAGGTATAGTGCACTGTACTCGCCCATCTCTTCCTTGAGCGCCGGATTTTCCGAGAGCTTCTCTAACTTGGACAGAAAGCCCTTGAGTACTCTGAAGACTACGTCCCTCACGCTTTTCTCGGGGTCTAGAGTCAGCAAACTCAGCGAGGGCACGATTCTGAAAGCAATAGATAACAATTATTATTATTGTTGTAACTGTTCAATCACCGTTACCACTAACAAACGATCCCCACACTGAGACAGAGATAACATTCAGCTGTTTTAGTTCTTCAGCTGCGTGCAGTAGAACATTGATACTACATGCTCAGAATACAATTACATGGTACTCTGAAAAATATTCACACTCAACACTTTGACTGCGACGTGAGCCACTAGTGGTACACACGGAGGTCATTTTAATAATGCAGATAATCGACAAGTAGTCAAGAACTCAATTCTCATAAATGCTCAAGGAAAACTAATTGAAAACATGATCCACTTAATATTTGCTATTTTCAACATCATTTATGACAATTGACTTTAAATTTGAGTTGAATATTAAACTTCAGTTTTATCTGCCGCAGTCAAAGTGTTAAGAATATATGTCAAAAAGTATTAGAAAAGAAAAGTATCTGTTCACAGTCATTCGAGAACTTGAAACACAGTGGTAACATGAAATATTGTCGCCATAGTTGATAGCATGTGAGATCTAAAATTATCAGGTTATCACAGATGGATGAAATTCCATAAAGATTTTGGCATCTGAGATCTTATCCTGCAAAAAAATTAAAAATCACAGATGTCATTATAGATACAAACTAAAATAAATGAGGCGTAGGAGTCCGAGACACACAACCGGTATAAGAGTTCAGCAAACCTAAAACTTGACGTAATAATTCATGGCTGATTCTGCTTTTACTTTAAAGAAAAAAGTGATCACGTACATTATAAATTTGACTTGTATTTCCAGCAAAAATATCAGCAAATGCGTTTTCACAAACTTTATGGAAACCTAAAATAAAATTGATAAACGTGAAACAAGCAATTTAACATAAGCATCCAGCGAACTTTTTTCAGGGTAAAGATTTAGCAACGATTAAGAGAAGGAAAAAAAGCTGTGTGAAAAACAAAATAAATGCTTACTGCATACATTTCAGAACGGAAAATGTCATCTCCAGAATTGAAACAAGAACCAAGTCAAACTTAGGATCCTAAAAAATGAATAAAAGTACACTTTTACTAAAAATTTAAAACCTAATTTGTCTAATATTTTAACAGAATTAAATAGCAAATTTGCTATGGCGGAGTATGATAGTGGAAAATACGGCTGGGAGGAGCCCAGAGAGCCCAAAAGAAAGTCAAACAAAGAAATCATACAAACTGTACTGTAAAATAAAGTTAAATAACATAGAAATAGAGTAAAAAAGTTTCGACCAATATAATACAACCAAAATTACTGCCTAAATACAGAAATCCCCCTGAAATTTGAGGTGGTTACGTTACCTCAGCGCGACCTGGTCGACGGGGTAGAAGTGCTGTGTGGTGGCGAGAGCCATGACCCCAGCACCCCGGGCGGGAGGGAACGGGTCCTTGAGGGCGCGCGTGAAGGCAGAGATGAGGCATTTGGAGCGCGTCGTGGGGGACAAGTGCGGCGCAATCTTACCCAAGCACACTGTGCAGTTTGTGCGAATTCCGCCCTGAAAAATAAAGATTTCAGCAATTTGTGCGAATTCCGCCCTGAAAAATGAAGATTTCAGGTCTGAATTCCGCCCCCCTGCAAAATAAAGATTTTAACAGTTTGTGCGAATTCCGCCCTGAAAAATAAAGATTTCAACAGTTTGTGCGAATTCCGCCCTGAAAAATGAAGATTTCAACAGCTTGTGCGAATTCCGCCCTGAAAAATGAAGATTTCAGGTCTGAATTCCGCCCCCCTGAAAAATAAAGATTTCAACAGTTTGTGCGAATTCCGCCCTGAAAAATGAAGATTTCAACAGCTTGTGCGAATTCCGCCCTGAAAAATGAAGATTTCAACAGCTTGTGCGAATTCCGCCCTGAAAAATGAAGATTTCAGGTCCACGTTTGATGGGGAATTGGTGACGCTTTGCACACTTGGCAAATGAGCTGCCAACCTAGATGACTCTCTGAGTGAAATTGAAAGAGAATGAAACATGTAAAAGCTATCAAACGTAGCGAAAATTGGAAAGACGAGAAGAGACACACGCAAAATTGAAGAACAATGTGCGATCAGCTGTTTTCTCCATATTGCTTCAAATTCAATTAAAAATACATAAAAGGAGTGAATAACTTGTCAAGTTACTCCACTGGGAATCAAGTTTCTCAACAACAGAAAAAATGTGTGTGCGAGTCAAAAAATTCAAGAATTATCAGATATCGAACACAAGGTTCACTACAAAGGTTGCCGACCTGTTCGTCTTTGGCCTGGAGCTTGGCGAAGTGCTTCATGACCTCGATGTTGAGCAGCTGCTTGCTCAGCTTCGGCGCGAGGGGGAGGATCGACTGGAATGAGAGGCGTGAAGATTAGCACAAGTCTTGAGCATTTCCTCGCAGGGAAATAGAAGACCACAATAAAAGATTAGATTATTAGTTAGTTTAAGCTTCCCTATCCGCCACAAAGGCGATCCAAAGAGAAGAAGGAGGAAGGCACCATTTAGTATGGAGTTAAGAGTACGCGGAATCTATGCAGAAAGAGAAGGCAAAAACGGTAAGTTGAGAAAGAAGATTATGAAACAAGGTCAAAATTGAAGAAAATAGTAGTAGGTGCTAAAAAACAGGCCAGTAGTGAACCAAAAAAAATATGGTCCTTAACATAACAAAAACCTCTTATTTCAACAAAAAGAAGGCCTACCTAACTCTCTGCTCGGGCCCTCACATATTTTCCTCCTGGGAGGACCACAACAACATGCTCATTGAGTCGCACTACACAAATGACAAAGTTAGAAAACAACGCTGAAAAAAAAGCTGTAGGATCAAGATTTGTCACAAAGACCGCGGTGTGCACGAGCCACCGAGCTTCTCCTACCGGCAGTTTACGTCAACAGGTGCTCCACGTCATTTTATTTGTCGTAATAATAAAAATTTTTGTCATTTATTCAATTTTTCAGAGGGATATAATTTCTAAGTTAACTATAATAATTTACAGCTTCTCTACATCAATTCTCAAAACTTTTCAATCAAATTCAACAACGTTACGTCAAGTTTACATACCTCTATATTATACACTACCCGGCCAAAAAGCTTTAGCACCCTAGAGAAATATGAACGTAATGAAAACAGTTACGCTAAATCAAACCCTGTTCACGCTGATTACAGCTTTTATTTTATTCGACATAGCTTCTGTGAAATTTTATAAACAATCTAAACGAAAATACGTCCGAAGAAAAAAATATTTCTCAAGAAAAGATTGTCCAAAGATTTTTTAAGAGGGGAAAGTTGAGGCTCGTTGAAATGTTGAATGTACTGTAACAATTAGAAAATTATAAATCCAAAGAGGGTGTTCTTAGTCACAAATGATGTTCATATAATCCTCTGAGTTCATTACATAGTTACACAAGGTTGCCGAATCTAATCACAACCACCGTAAGCCTGCAGTGTCAGCGATGCATGAAGGATGCAAAGCTTCATGGGCTTCCCATCTTTCTCTTTAACTCTGTCATGTTTCTGGAACAAACTGAGCCTCGATTCGCCTGACCATGGGACGTGTTGTCATTGCTCTACACTGCGTTACTGTCTAAGTGGTTTTTAGAAATTACAGCAGTTTCGTTCGCTTAGCCTTACTAGCCAATGGTTTGCAACTCCTCAAACCAATTTTCTTCAATTTTCAACGCATGGTGAGATCAAAAATGTCCTTACGCACTTTGGAATCAACAGCTGAACACTTTTCCTCTGGTTTGCTTTCACCAATAGCTTCAGCGAATGCCTATCGCGAGTTTCTAGAACTTTAGCACAGACAGTATTACTGTCCGTGCTAAACTTCCCCGTTTTATTCCACAGAGTACTTTCTTTCTTCCTTCGCACAGTCTCAAGTCTTATGGCAATCATTTTTAAGCATTGCTGTGGCAGGTTTCCCAGCCCGGCTCAAACTCATAACCTGTCATTTGTCAAAGAGACAGGTTTGCTTAGAAGATTTTTCCAGCAGGATCCATCATGCTTGTCGCAGAGGTGCAGTCCTCACACTGAATCTAACTCTACTTGCGATTTTTTTTTTAATTTATTACCAGGGAGGCTGTAACAATTTTTATTAATATCTATATCTTACCATGGTGAAACAAACTTTTTCGTCTGATTGGGATTATTACGATATCTAAATGATCAATAAGATCCATATCATTGAGAGATCGAATAAAAATCCTGCCAGTTTCAATACAGCAACTCACAAAGTTTAGCCACCTACTACAATGTACACTCTAATAAGCAAACCGGTAACAAACTAGAAACTCTCAAGCTCTTTTTCCATTCCAAGAATGTTCATCAGGTAAGAATAATTTACTTGAATAATAGCGCAATGTTATCAGCGTAACTGTTACTGAACAACGTAATGTTATTAGAAGTCAAGCAAAAAAACATTAGTACGCACGTTGAATACGTGCGCAACAAGCGGCCACACGCGTTTTTATCAAGAAAAAATTCTTGAAAAAAGCCTTTAACACAAGTGTGGAACGGCACAACAAAATGATCTGTGTAAAATTATTGAGCTCTTTCAATCCAGGCTATCCACAGCGTAAGGGCGAAAACTTGAAGGTAATTCCAGAGTAAAATGCCTATCTCTCGCTTCCAATTCTACTTTCTTGCCTCGAATTTCTATCTGAGGAAACATGTCAAGCCTACAGTACGCTCCTGAAGTGGACTCCCTCATCGCTATTGATTTTATTATATTAGTTAGTTGGCGACACCCCAGCCACAGAAAACGTAATCTCAAGTGAGCGAATATTTAATATAAACGGTAAAAAAAGGGAATCTATGAACAAAGTGTGTTCCCACAAGATGGATACTCTGTGCATAGAAACAGCAACACAGGAAGGAAGAAAAAAAAGACAAGGAAGAGAAAGCGAGAAAAGCATTAAATTGATTGATCATAAAAAAGTTTTAGCCTCCCTTACCACAACAAAGATGTTCAAAGAGAGTGTGGTTGGAAAAACTTCTGACTCAGTCATGAAACTACTACGTCAGGCTATCTTACCACATTTGTATTGCCGACAGGCGATTCGATTCAATAAACTTTTGTAAAGACCTCAATGTTTCCCTTTCCACAGAAGTTCTGCGTTTCACTGCAATTTTGAAGTGGGGCCTACATTTAAAACCGTTCAGGTAGCTGGATAATTTATTAAAAAAAACGTGGTGACATCACAGTCTA
>JACJUY010010227.1:19579-29863 GCA_014220935.1 Platorchestia sp. MABIK
GTATCCTGCAGGAGTACACACCTGCCCCACGGATCCTGCAGGAGTACACACCTGCCCCACGTATCCTGCAGGAGTACACACCTGCCCCACGTATCCTGCAGGAGTACACACCTTCAACAAAGGACGCAGCACCATGGAACCCAGGTTAGAGAACTGCTGCGCAGACACCACGGCCGGCAGAATCTTGTACTTGACGATGATTTGCGGGATGTTGTCCAGTTCGTCACTCAGGCGCGAAAAAAAGCTGCACGCAAAACTTAATTTGTAGAACATTGAATTCATTTACAAGAGGTTCAGGGTACTAACTGAGCACATACACTTTCCATGAAAATACCAACATTTCGAAAGGATTACAAGAAAAACAAACTTCTTTTCTGTTGAATTATCACACAGGACTCCTAACACAAAAAACATTGGTATGAGAAGGTATCAAAGTTTCAAAATCCCTACATGAAATGTGAACCTCTTCACCATCTAATTTTCACATGGATTCATGAAGGATGGCACGAAAAGAACGCATGGATTTGACTTGCATAGTAGTAGTGGTGGGAGTGGAATTGTGGGGGTGAGAGACCTGTTGTTTGGTAGGTTAGAACGTCCAGTTTGGGTAGCAATGGTGCAGTGGACCAAGCAGCATCGTGTTTTCGCTATTGAATATTTCTTTCAAAGTTAAGACTCTGTGATCTCAGCTCAACAGCATTTCCGTACACACTTCAATATTCCGTGATTTGGTTCAATCCCTGATCGCAACACAATATAGGGTTGAGGAAAGTGATGGCGAACTTCGAAGAAAGACTCTTATTAATGTGTACGAAGAAGCGCCATTCGTCTGACATTATCTTTAAAACGTGAAAAATGAGAGAAAAGGTGACAATTCATAGATTCGTTAGATTACCAATTGTAGTGAATTGAATACATCTTGTGTGAGATCAAAATAAAGTAAATAGTAGGGTTTGAAATCCATTTGTTCTTTTTGCACCACCCTTTATGACCAATAGCATTTGCAATTTCCCAATTCAGTCAACCAGTCACTTTTTACTAACACATTTTGGCTGAAGACGGATAGATACCCAAAACTTTCCTTTTATTACATTGACACTTTACTCGTACATTCTTGCAATTTTTTTTAACAGCATCCTACTTTAACTTTTAGCAGAAGCATCTATGATTTTAGCTGCCAGAGTGCAACCTCTGCACTGGGCGGATACAATCATCTACGCTCAGGTGAAAAAATTTAGAGTGGGACACTCATGTAATTGTAGAAGACTTCAAAGGCAGGAAAATTACATGGAAGATACACTCCACCAACACAAAGCAGGACACTTGCGCGCCTGCCATTGCCATCATCAAGTCTCAGCTCACAGACGAACGAAGGTAAATTTCACAGACCGCCCTCTTTTTTCCCTGGAGCTCCTCGCATCAGCACATATAAAATGTGCACCAAACACTATGTCAATAAACCACAATAGATTCTGAAAATGGTAATCTCTTGGCAGAACAAATGACCGGCAAGACATGTTGAGAAACATTTGTTCTCATTCCTGATAAATTCTCTCACCAATGGCAAAGTCTTTCACAACTGGCAACATCTCCCATGTCTGGTTGCGAGCCATAAGGAGCAATTTCTCATACAACTGAAACTAGTAACATCTCTCACAGCCGGTAACGCGTCAAAACGGGTAACTTTTACAACTGGCAACGTGTCATAACAGGTAACATCTCGCACAACTGTCTGCAAGGTGGCCGAGAAATCTTGGTGCATCTGCGGGTACCATTTCTGACATGTTCAAACTATCAGTCAAGTTAAATTATACAGTTATGTTTCATATGATGAAAAAATTAATCAGGAAGCTGAAGCAACCGTAATAGAAATGAAAGAGCAAGATAAGTTACTTTAATCATTTAATGTATATATTCGAATAAGACCTAATTTCAAACGTTTCGGCCACAGGCCATCATCAGTGATAAGAATTTTGAAAAGTACAAAGTAAAAATAGACTATTTTACAATGGCAATTATAAAAAAGTTATAAAATTACGTTAATTGCAATAATCTATTTACTATTGATAAAGAAAATGAACTTAGAGTGTTGTTTAAAACTGGCTTAGGTTTAAAAATGTACAAGGACTCTAGAACGCGCATATCTGTGCAGGCTCAATTTTGTCAAAGCTCCAATTTTACGTCATTCGAGAACATCTCATTTGGTGTATAAAGTACTACAATGGGTTGAACCCTGACAATGGCAGTCCATGGAGCATCATGTCAATGATATTTAATGTCGTATGTATGAATGTTTATATTTTCTACTGCTACGTTAGAGAGGATTGAGGCGACCTCTCGCTTGGATGTGGTACTCAATGCTGAAGTAGGTACTAAGCCCTTGTTTAGAGAACCCACCTTATTTAAAAGTGATTCACTCGAAGCCATCCATCATGGAACATTTTATCAGCATTGCCGGACCTATCTACACGGAGCAGATACATGAAAACTCGTCTCCATCATCAAAATACCACTTTCTGGGGTATTGTCACCGTTCAAGCACAGCGCATTTCCTTGCATTACATCAAAAACCTCAAACAAACTCTTACAAACCAAAAAAATTACCAACAACAAAAGTGTTGCGCTATTGCTTATGTCCTATTCAAGTTCAATATTGCTCTTGATGTGATAAACTTTACTGTATGCCACAAAGAAAACTACACATGACAAAATTTTATGCTTGCTACAGAAGAACAACATTCAGATGTAGCGCAGAAATACATATTAATATTAGAGTCCAGTGGTTCCCAACCTTCCAAGCATGGTGACCCATTTTAGGACAAGCAATCGGGTCGCGACCTCGAGCCCTAAAATATATACATACATTCAATTCTTATAAAATCTTCATTTTCTATTCAAAATGAATTGGCGACCCCGAGATTGGGAACCACTGTTTAAACTAGATAAAAACTAACACTTGTTTCTCCGAGTTCTGCCTGATGTGGATGTTCTCGAGAAAATCAATGGTGTGGATGAGGCTGTTGTCCAGGAAGCAGCCTGGAGCTCCCAGCTGCTCCAAGACCTCACTCGACTTGGGCCGGCGACCTGGCTGTTCGCTGAGCAGCTGCTTGTACAAGTGCGTCACTGGTGCAGGAAGCTGTAGGAAATGTACTTTGTCAAAAACATCAACTACCTTTGTGAAATGTTAACGATTTAAAAACTTTCTAAAATGTGGTGTAGAATATTTTTAATAGAAGAACTCTACCACAACACAAAGGGTAGATCAGTGAGGGTTGCTCGGGGCTGAAGTCGAGTGTAGCAAAGTCTATGATCCGAAAGAATTAACTTTATGGAAATTTGGAGGCTGTGGTAAGATGAATACCTTGATTCATTACTGCTCACTAATTTGTGATGAAAGCATAGGGTGATTTTTAAACATTGGTCCTAAAAGAGTCTTTAATAACTCACACAATATCGGATGGATTTTAAAAATAAAACATTAATGCAATCCTGAGAAACACCAGTTTTATTTTGATTACTGCTTAATTACAATAATTTTTATGAACTGCTCTCCAGAGCGCTGCCAAAAATCGTCATGACTGTGCAGGCTGATCATTACGGGGTTAGTGAGACCTAGGCTAATTTATTGTATTTCTACCTGGATTAAAGATTTCAGTTGTTGTAGATTTGTAAGCTTTCATGGTGAACTCTTTTGATTTAATGAGTCTACCATGAAAAGCCTACAAGGCATAACAACTCAAGGCCATCATCAGGATATAATTTCAAAGAATTGGACAAGATCTCACCAGAGCCAAAATAACAGCCTGCGAACCATGCCGGTACTTGTCTGTGCTCACAGAAAAATAAAACCAATTGTGCTTTGCACATACGTAAGATTCCAATCTTTAACCTTGGCCGAGTGTTTAAGAACGCGCCCTTCACAAGAAGGTCTCGGTAGTTCGAATCCCGGCCCCGCGCGATGATTTCTCTCCTTGGGAAAAGAGAGAACTCGGGCACAATTCCCCACTCTACCCAGGTGTCTGAAATGGGGACTGGCTTGACTGGTAGCAGTCATTGCGTCCTGGTATAAGTTATTAGGCATTTGAAAGATCAATGTACAAGATGATCCGTATCAGGCTTGATTGATTGGAGTAAAGCATCCTTTTTTGTGTTTTGCACGTATTAAAAGATCCGCACCTTTGTTGTGTTTTGCAAGAGTTAAGAGGTTCCCACCTTTGTTGTGTTTCGCAAAGCGCCGCTTTGCACGAGGGGCGTCAAGTTGAACACTTCCCACATGAGACAGCCAACGCCCCACGAGTCGGTGGACCTGTTGATATGTCTCATGTGCTCAGCAACCAGCGGCTTGTAATTATATTCAAAACGTCTCCACAATTTTTATTTTTTCTACAAATTTTTTTCTCCAGTAAACTATCAAGCTACGTAAATGAGCAAAACGTTATTAGACAAAAGGACCTGTGAAACGTGACAATGAGAGTTACTCCACAAGCAAAGTGAAATTCTGAAACAAGAGAGCAATACAAAATATCAAAAAGGTTATAATTAAATTACTTCGGGAGTATCACAAGGTTGCATCAAAATAACCACATAGGTATCACAAAGTTACTCAAAAAAACACAAAATTACCCCGATAGCTAAATAAAGTTACCCTAGAAGCAGCCCAAAATCTTAGAATCCCCATGAACAAACGGCCACAAAAGCGACCCAAAATTATTACCTAGAAAATGGAGAGTACATGATAAGACATTATATAAAAAGAGTGACCACATAAAGATCATTATAAGCAACACACAAGCACATATGCACTTACCATGGCTTCATATCTTTCCAGAGGGACTGGTTAGTCTTCTCAGGAGCATCATAGACAGCCAGGGACGGCGGGATGCGGTTTGGCGGCAGCTCTACCGACCCTGCGTTTCTTGCTGCTCTGCAGAACTCCAGCCCTGCTAACTTCCACTCTCCTCCCATGGTCACAAACACGCTGGAGCTGTTCACGTTGCAGTGCTCCAAGTTGCCGTCGTTGTTCATGAAACTTATTGCCCGCTGAACATGAAAAAATGCACCAAATCAAACTTAATGCTAGAAAAAATTAACAACACTGCTTTTGATCTGACAAACTTTTCTGTTTTTTTTTCAAGAAAAAACACATCATAAAATCTTAGCTTGCTGCAAATAAAAGTGACAAAAAAAGTTTCTCAAAAAAAATGAATAAATGCTAATGCTTGCTGCATACACTCAAAAAAATTTGAGGCTCACTGCAGATAGAAAAACATTTGCCTGATGAATCTTAATGCACCTAGAAAAAATCAAAAAAAATTTGTACAATATCAAATTTATTGCTTGCTGGAAATAAAAACCCATCTGGAATCTTGGTACGGTTCCTCATATCTTGATATTGCATTGAAAATTTTCAAAAGACTAAATTATAAGTCAGCTTTAGCCTCCCTAAAACAACAAAGGTGTTTCCAAGAGATGAAATGGAAAGAACCACTTATTATGAAATTAAGAGATGGAAAGTCTTATACACAAAGCACGTGCAAAAGACTCCATGAATGTCTTACGGCATACAAATATCAATGAGTTGAAACACGAGCACAGACTTTGAAGAGATTAAATGTTAGTTTAAGGGAATCGAACGGTTATTCCTTATGAAATGTAAAAAATTAATATTAATTCCTCTTAATATAAATTAATAGGAGTGAAATAAGTTTAGAGGTATGAGTAAATTCCAAAAATTTTAAGGCTCGGAACACATATTCGAATGTTCTGAACATGTTGTGAATACCTCTAAGCTTTTTTTGCTCTTGAAGTATTTTTATTAATTTTTGAAATTTCATAAGGAAAAACCGTTCAATTCCCTTAACACGTTGACTACCACTGCGCTTGTAAAGTTGATTTGGTTAGGTTGTAAAGAACAGACTGGAAAACTTGACTTACCTGCCTGAATAATTTCCCATCCTTGGTAAGAAATGTACAAAATATAAGTGCTCAATAATATTTTTATTGTATAATAAAATTCCTTCAAAGAGAGGTCAGGTCGTAAAATGGTTTAAAATATTATACATTTACATTGATGCGTAAATGAACAATTAACCTAGTGGTACATGTTTGTCCCACTCCGTAGTCAACGTGTTTAGCCTCCATAACCTCTAAGAAAAGGTATTCCTAAGAGAGGAAGAAGGATGACACCATTTGGTATGGAGATAAGAGAATGTGGAATCTATGCAGAAGAGGCACAGAAACATTAAGTGAAGAAAGAAGTTTATGAAACAAGATAAAAGTTGAAAAAGAAAGTAGTAGGTGCTGAAAAACAAGACTGCAGTACCTGAAAAAGGTGGTCCTTAACATAACACAAAAACGTTCAATTTCAACAAAGGAAGGCCTACCTAACTCTCAGCTTGGGACCACTCATATTTCCCCCTGGGAGTGCCAATTCCCATAGATACAATAATTTTGTCCCCCTGAGGGGCACTGACTTCAAATTTATTAATCAGTTCACAGTTGGTAATGAAGAGGTATATTAGAATACAACAAAATTGAATCATTACATTTTGATAAGTTGTCAAGTACAATAGACTCACACATGCTTCAACATACCAGAATTTGTTGAGTTCCCCAGGCTAAGACATTGGTCTTCTGATCAGCTGACAAGGATGTGTCCAGTAGCCAGGTAATGAGAGGCGTCACAGGAGGGGTTATCAGATACACTGCCTTGTCACCTGCTCACATTTGGCTATTTTAATACAGTGTCAGCTTAATGAAGGGCATGGACCAACAGGTGATTTGATCTATAATGCTGTGATATGCTTATATTTGATTTATTTAACATTGTGTTATTTCAATGAGGGGCACAACAAAAGATGTAATCAGATCCACTGCCTTGGCATATATTCACATTGGGTTAATCTAATAAATAAATATTATGAAATGCTGGTTTCTGTTGAGTAACTTAAGCTAGAAATGAACAATGGGCTACAACCTTCACTGACTGCATACTTGAAATTAACCAAATTTGCCAAAACATGTTCATTAGATTATACACTTTTGAAATATTGAACACAGAGATAATATAACCAATAACTGTAATTGTAAAAAAAAATCAGTAGGTAACTTTCCAAACAGTTTTTAAACTTTTTAAACAAAAAACATCTAATCTTAGGATCTTACTCTCAAGACTGTCAACATATTCAAGGATACACGGATGTCTGAGAGTCTTTAGCCGCTGCACAGCAGAGCGAGCCAGCTCCAGCTCTGTGTTGTTGTGCACCAAGCCCTGGCACACAAATGCACTCACTGGTGTCCCACATCCCTGTAAAAATGAAGAATTTGTGAGTGATATCTGTTTACATCTTTCAATTATATTGCAAAAAACTGAATGGTAGAAATTATAGTTTGCATGTAAATTTAAATTTAACAAGTCCAGCTCCTGTTATTCAAAAGATAGAAGTAGTGAATTTGTAAATGCTGACAACAAGTAAGAGCATGATCTAAGTTGATAGCATGCACATTTGATTACAGTTTTTCAGTCCAAATGCAATACAAACAAACCCGTGCTTTTATGGTTTATCACATTTTCAAGACTAAGTAAACCATGGTCTGTCTTGTCAGTTCACTCATTTTCAGTAATGTATCATCATTAAGCTTAGGAAGTTAATAATCAGTTCAATGGTACTCTTAGTAACAACATATCTCATTGAAGAAAAATAAGAAATGTTTATTCAATAACAAAGTCAGTAGTAACATGCAACTAGTAGGCCATAATATAAGAAAGGAAAATAAACAATCTAATAAAATAAACAAACCTTTTTCTTTGCATGATGCAGAGTGAACACACTTCTGCCCTCCCCAGGAGAAATAGGATCACCAATTTCATACTGAAAGGATGCTGACGCACTTCTACTGAATAAGGACCACATTTTAAAGAAAAAGAAATCAAACTGAAATTTTAAATTTGTTGTTTGGCTGTCAAACCAGTTGATGCAATTACATCTGCAATGGAGAGTATGATAGATTAACCATAGCACATAATACATTTGTAAAAGACTAATAGGAATGAGTTTACAATTAACACCACTAGTTGATTTTTTAAAAAACACAACCATAAGTATAATATTCAAATTTGTGTGTTTTTGTAATCAAGTTACAGGATATAAGTAGTAGGTGCTGACAAACAGCATAGTACTTAATTCAAAATAAGTCAGAAACAAAGCAAAAAACTTATTCCCCCTACAACAATAAGGTCTACCTAACCTTCCGCACAGGATCTCACATTTTCTTCCCGGAAGTGCAAATTCTCATGGACAGATAAGTTGCATAGACTGAGAAGTCTGAGAGAGAGAATAGACTGAGGAGTCTATTCTCCTTTGTGAATTGAATTAAAATTAATGTTTCTTTGCTAAGTCCAGTGTGTAATTAGTTCTCAACACACTACTAAATGAGAAGTGAAGGAAATCATGGACATATAAAAACATTAGGCTAGTGTCAAGCCATTGGTTTTTCTTTAACACTTTGACTGCGACGTGCGCCACCGGTGGTACACGGAGGTAATTTTCATAATGCTCCTGACCGACCAATAGTGGCAAACTCAATTTTCATAAATACTTAATCAACGCTAAATGAAGGCATGATCCAGTTCATGTTTGGCTTTTTCAAAATAGTTGACTAGAGTTGGCTTTAAATTTGAGTTTGGTGTTGAAATTAATATTTAGTTGCTGCAGTCAAAGTGTTCCAATACACCAAAATCCTCAACTTAACAAAGAGTGAGGGGGATGGACAAGAATCCCTCCAGTCCAGCTACTACCTTCAGCATGCTCCGCTACTCTGACGCGCAAAGTTCTGCAGGTCGAGCCTACATAGCTAGATGCATATTGTGCACAACAAAATACGAATTTGGCCTCAGCGAAATGAATTATCCTTACTCTTTGGTGTGTCTCCATAGTGAACAGTGTGGCTCCAGTGTGCAGTGCAGTAATTTTAGCATTTTAGCTTTAGCCAGCCATCAGAATGATTTAAAAATTTTAGAGTCCTTATACATTTTTAAACTTAAGCCACCTCTCAATTAAACTAATAGTGCCTACCCTTTGTACGTAGTTTCCTGATTTTAGTAGTATATATATAGTATTTTTATATATTTTTATATATATATATTTTCGGAGTTTATTTCCTATATATTTCTATTTATTCTTCTTGGTTTTGTTCTTTTCAGACAACTTGTACTGATGATGAGCCTGGTGCTTGAAATGTTTACCTTTTAATATTTGACAGCAATAAATAATTTTAGCAATGTAGACTTTGAGAGTAGCAGCCTTGGTGTTTTTATTTACGATTCATCTGCGTAAGAATGCAGTTCATAATGTTCTTCAATCCTCAGCTTTTTTTAGTTAGAGTAAACTATATCACTGTACAGCTTTTTTTTATCTGCAATGGCCTTTTTAAAGAGAAAAATGCAATTTGAAACCAGTCCTCTAATGTCTTACATGTTAAAGTTTGATAATCACTCTCCAATCATATGCAGACTTGACAGAAAAGAAGAACATACACTAAATAAATAATTAAAACAACATTAGGTACATTTTAAATATTGGCTTTAATACTTGAAATGGTTCTGTAGCAATCCCCTTTAGTGTGACTTCCCAATTGCAGAAGTACATATTTGGCGTGTAACTCTACTAGTCTACTTGTCAGGAAGACTGATCCCTGAGCATTGGGTTGTAGAGCAAGCCCTCTTGTATTATCATTTTGTGCTTTTACCACAAAAAAAATTATAGAAAATTTTTTTCACAATGCATCAGGAAAAAATAAGTAATTTCTAAGTAGGGTCATAGTACATGAGCCAACTCATAAATCCAAATAGCCATGCTAAGTGCTCTACACTATAACATCAACAAGACATCACAGCACTCAACTAACACCAAAATGACTTTTAATATGAAGGTGTTAGACAGTGCCTAAACCAATCAGGAAGCTAAAGGCTTGATATTTTGGCATGACATCATGGCTTGGGGCATGTAATTATTGGCTGAGAACAGTATGAAAAAATTGTTTCTCACTAGCCCCCAGAACGTGCCCATCTATCCCCCAGTTCTCTTCACCTTCTCATATATAACATTTTCTATAATGTTAGCAAGTTGATAATATCAATCGAAGATCGAAGAAACATTGCATTTGAATTAAAACATTATAACAAGAAACGTGACATTCTCACCGCCTGCCGACAAATGAAACCAAATTTCTTCATAAATGAATACCTGATACCTTCCCGAGCTAACGCCATGTACATTCTGAGAA
>JACJUY010010228.1:6822-18142 GCA_014220935.1 Platorchestia sp. MABIK
ACCCAACTAACCTGAGCGGGTAGTCAAACCCAACTAACCTGAGCGGGTAGTCAAACCCAACTAACCTGAGCGGGTAGTCAAACCCAACTAACCTGCACTTGAGGTTTGACAACCCGGAAGCCTAACCTTAGGTTCGCTTCACGCCGTACACAACAGTCCTGTTGTACCACATCGACGTAGTTTAGTTAATGCAAGTTCCACGATTTGCTTCTTCATTGTTGTCAACTCGAGAATTGGTTCGCTAGTTCCCTCATACAGAATTCTAATCAAAAATATCCCCCAAGAGTACAGTTATCAAGATTCCTAAGACAGCCATTAAACTGTTCTTACTTCTGTAAAGTTTTCGGAGAAGTTTAATTTTACTTCTTTCGAAAACTTCCAACAATCATGTGAATAGAAAATGATGCCAGAGCTTAAAAAAATAAAATTATTATCTTGCTCGGGACGGACGAGTTAACTTGTCTTTCACAAATATGTGAATCAGCCCGAAATATAAAATCTCAAAAACAGCCACAGACAAGCTAATGCGTCACTTTAGAGCCCTTTTCAGCTATCATCGTGTTGAACGTGAAAATACCGTGAAAAACCAGTAAAACTCGTCTAAGAATAATTGTTGACAGTTTCCTTCGAGTAAAAATCACCAGGGAAAAGGTTAGAAGAACTCAATAGCGAAGGATTTGAACGGTAAAATAACTATGAGATACTCGTATATGATGGTAAATTTTAACTTTAATGTGCTCAAAGATTTGAATGATATTGTTCCCAAGAATCGATGAAAGGACACATTTAAACGCATATGACATGATTGACATTTTGCTCGTAAATGCGTAATTTCCGAGAAATAAGGTTAATAACGTTCAGGTAGGAATAACATTCTATAGTCGGTTGCGTAATCGCAGCAGGGAAAATTGACCAAAATGATAAATCAATTCAAGAGAAAATCAAGAGTTTCCTTCAAAAATAGTCATGTAGAAAAAGATCAACAAGTTTCCTGTGGCGGGTCAAACTGAAGTTCAAAATTCAACTGAAATTTGAGTTAGCTTTAACGATCAATTTTCAAAATAATGAACATCAAACAGATGTTACCTTTATGTAGTTTCCATGACGACTTCGTAGATGAAATTTTAAAATAATGAAAATCAAATAGATGGAGCCCTCATTTGGTTTTCATTAAGTATTTATGAGAATTAAGTTTGTGGCTGCTAATCAATCTACAGCATAATGAAAAATCCCTCTATGACTAACACAGGAAACGAGTTTAAAACTAGCAGCTTACGTACACGCTTACCTTTAGAAGACGACACCGGGTCTATTTCCACTTCTTCAATACGAGTGTCGACTGTGTTTTCATGACTTGCTTGCACGGTAGTGACGTCTGCAAGGGTGTTAAAGCTTTCTCCATCGCCTATTTCTTCACTAGTACGAAACAAGTTATGGATAGCGTTCCTGCTTTCACTCTTCAGCAGCATCAGATTTGACTCGTCATCTACCTGTTTTTCGGCGACGTTGTCGTTCTTGTTCCTATGGGTGAGAGGTCGCACTTCTGCAAAGAAGTCGGAAACTTCATCTTCGCCCAACACTGTGCCAGAGGACAGCGTGTCTCCTTCGAGGCTTTGGAAGTCCTTTCCGTGACTGCTTCCTTCGCCCATTTCATGCACTCCATCAGCAACGACGGTGGACTTCACTTCTTCAGGCGTCGACTCGTGTATGACGAGGCCGTCTGGGATCTTTGCGTCACTTATGCGATGCTCCTCACCAGGTGTTTTTGCATCACTTGAGTCTATTAGGGGTACGTTATCATCTTTCTTTGCATCACCTATGTGATTTTCGGACACGTCAAGTTTCTTCTCACCTCTTTGGGGCTCATTATGAGGGATATTTGCATCACTTACAATGTTTATTTGGGGCACGTCATCAACTGATGTGCTTTCCAAGTCGCCAAGTTCAGCTCTGCCACCCCCAGCATCAGGTGCCGGAGGGTCGGATAATGCACAGGAGGTCGAGCACAACACGACCACCACACACACACTCACGATGGTTTCGCGCAGCAACATTTTGGTCCTAGCGGTCTAACGAGGAACTAACTTCAATAACACCGCATATATGGACTAATCTAAATTCATTAGATATAATTACACGCACCGTATTTATGGACTGTTAATTTTATACATTAGATACGATTTAAGAGCACTTCTAAAAGCAGGTGGAATAATTTTTCCACTTGAACAATTTATTCGCACTTTTTGGTACTTGAAGTACGATTTATCATTAACAGATTATAAAGAACTGCAACAGTTAGTAGGAAAAATTTTACACTGGAACGATTTCTTCGCACTTTTTCACGCTTAATATTAGATAAATCAGTAATAATAATAGTAATTAACTCAGTTAACGACAAATTTGGTCAAAGACTATTTATTTGTCTTTATCAGTAATAATTTGTGTAGAACTGTCACAATTAACAAGAAAATTTTCACACTAAAACACTCATTATATTTTCTTAATTTCTAAGTTTCTTCAATTTCTAAATTTATAAATTTTATAAAATTCTCTCATTCAAGAAAATCTTAAAGATAAATTGGACACAAATACTACAAGATGCAAATTTTTGCCAGCATCGAAAGTAAAACAATTCCTGAAAAATCTCGTTCGCAAAACTGAAAACAATTCGTAATTAATTTGTCACTCTACAATTCAGACTGTTCTTGCAAAATGAACATGTATTTGGAACATAGAAATCAATAAATAATAGTACAAGCAAAAAAAAAATAATTATAAATATTAATCTACACTATAATAACAGCCGCGTCCGTCCGTGTGACTTCCTCTTCTAATCGATAGCTTTGGTAGCAACAAGGATAAAGCTTAAGAAATACGAGAAAAAATTCATTTAGATTGTTTTCTCTGGCGATTCAATTCCCTTTTACTTGCATAATGGTATCCAGAAACAAAAATAAACATTCGGTTTATTTTTACCAGCAGAAATTTTCTTTGTACCTTTTTCTGTTGAAATACATTATGATGCTTAGATATTTTTAACTGTTAATGCGAAAAGAATTGTTTTAAATTAGTTTGACGAGCAACCTGGCTACCACTTAGTTTGTATAAGGCCAAGATTTTAGAAAACAAGTTATTGTTTTCGGAATTGAGATTTTCGTGAAAAGCTTCAACGAGATAATAGACGGCATTTCAGAATGAAATTCCGGCAAAAGAGGCCACCATGGATAGAAACATGCCCAACCGTAAGAGAGAAGCAGCAAGACTTCGACAGTAAGAAAGGCGCTGAAGACTATCGGACGAACAACGTGAAATGGCAAGACGAAGCAATGCTGCTCGCCGACGACGAGAAGCTAGAGCTAACTTAACCTTTGAACGGCGTTTGCCAATTCTACGGAATTGTTTAACGGACAGGCGGGCTCTGTGCACAGTAACAGTAACATAACCATAACCAATTACAATAAAACCAATAATAAACAGTAATAAAAACATAAGCAATAACACCAATAAGCCATAAAAACAAAAATCATGCCGATCACCAGTTCAAACACGATCTACAAATGATCTCGTATTTTTCATGTTCTGGTTCCCTTTAACAACAATCTTGAGCCACTGTTATTCTTTTCCTTTAATCTTCATAGTGAATTTCAAAATTCCTATGTATGAAACGCTTTAACGCATTTTGATTCATATCGAATTTGTGTCCTGATGTGTTGTTTGAAGTTCCCTGCCGAGCGGCAGTTCCTTCCTCAATGTGATGCTGGTGATAACCTGATGCCAGTGCCGGTCTAATGGCGGTGGTTGTAATAGTCTCCGGATTCTAAATGATGGTGGAACATCGCTTGCTCTTAAAAAGTCTACGGATCCCAAATGATGGTGGAACATCTCCAGCTTCTCAAAAGTCTCCGGATCCCAAATGATGGTGGAACATCGCTTGCTTCTCAAAAGTCTGCGGATCCCATATGATGGTGGAACATCCCTTGCTTTTCGAAAGTCTCCGGATCCCAAATGATGGTGGAACATCGCTTGCTTCTCAAAAGTCTGCGGATCCCATATGGTGGCGGAACATCGCTTGCTTCTCAAAAATTTTCGGATCCCAAATGATGGTGGAACATCCCTTGTTTCTCAACGTTCACTTGGGATCTTTAATTTTCAGGTCATTTTGTTGTCCATAATTTTGTTTTGGTTAAGGAGACGATAGAAGACGGCGTCAACAACACGAAATCTGCGTTCCACGGGACTCGACTTCGATGACCACAGCAAACTTCCCAAAGAGGCTTCAAAAATGCGTCGACAGTGGCAGTCGCACCCAAAATGCTAAGCTAATCAAAATGCTAATCTCTTGAAATGAAGTTTCATTCAAGGCCCCATTCCGTCGCTTAGAATATTTCCTGTGCAATTATAGGTTTCTTTTCCACAACCCTTTAAAAGTGCAGCTTCGTTTGCTCGGTTTCTTATTTATCGATTTTTTCAGAAATATTTTCGAGCGAGGCGACATTTGTAACACGTCGTATCCACAATACAGCTTGCATTTAGATTAAATGTTCTTCTATATTAGTGTTACAATCGAATGTCATTACTAAAATCGGAATGTGGACGGTGACGAATAGGCAAACGAACGTTCACACGTGTAAACGAAGAAGATTATCAGAGTTTTACAAATAAATATGAGAAATATGCTTTGAAGCATGCAAAGAAAACCTTCAGATTTTTATTAACCAATCGGACAAATAGATGGTTTTAGATAGCCTCACTGATACACCAAAAAAGACTAGTTTGACGTTGGTTTTCTCGTGGTGCGCGAAATGAACAGAAAAAGGTTCCAGTGGCATGAAAATGCGTCCTTTCTATAAAAGAAATGGGACAAAACCACAGCACCAACCTGATGTAACGGAATCTTGATGCGAAGCAGTAATGTAACGAAAATTAGTCCCTTGATATATTCGTAGTGCTTGTTGTGGTGGTGTCATTTAGAAAACAGCTTGAAGTTCTTTTCCCTTTTCCCGCAAGACTGAGTGCGTTTTACATAAGTTACTGACATAGAACTGACGTTCCACAAGAGTTTTTTGATGACTCACTCGATTTTTAAAGAAATTCCTGATTAATCGCTCGAATTTTATAGAAAATCATAAAGAATCGCTCGTGTTTTACAAATGCTTCTGACAAATTCGCTTGTGTTTCATAGAATTTTCTGATAAAAACGCCCATGTTCTGCAAAATTTCGTCACAAACGTCATAAATTGCTTGTGTTTTATAAAAGTTTCTGATAAATCGCTCATGTTTACTTAAGTTCCTGAAAAATAGCTCGTATTTTATAAATGTTCCTGATAAATCGCTCACGTTTTATAAAAGTTCCTAATAAATCGCTCGCACTTTATAAAAGTTCCTGACAAATCGCTTACGTTTTATAAAAGTTCTTGATAAATCGCTCGCGCTTTATATAAGTTGCTGATAAATCGCTTGCGTTTGTCTCATATCGCGCATAAAAAGCTAGCCTTTTGCCCAAGTTACATACGAATTCATTGTGTTTTCGTGCTTTGTAGGTGCGTTACCTACGTGATGACGATGGACAGTGTGACGTGATGGAATGCTTTAGGTCATCACTAAAGATAAGCATGTAATTTTGTATAGAATAATGGCAATATTCTAATTAATATAAATGACTTCATGGGAGTTGTTGTTGAAGTGTCACCATAACTTTTAATGCTTGTTCAAAAATGCTCCTAAAAATGTAAATTTCTGGTTTAAAAATACGAGAATTGTTTTTAGAGATTTGCGCAAAACTCGATTGATAAACTTGAATATCATTTACAAAAACAAAATTGTAAATGATGTAAAAAACAAAAATATTAGGAATATTTAGGATAATTTTTTCCCATATTAAACTGCGTATGGCAGCAAAATCAGCTGTCCTGAATACACAACAGGTCTTTGACCGATCTCACTCTCATTTTAAAATATCAAGAACATACTTTTAGAACCTGATCTCACGCCTATTTAAAAAATGCTGAACATTTTCTTAGAACCTGATTTCACGCCCATTTCAAAAATGCTGAACATTTTTTTAGAACCTGATCTCACGCCTATTTCAAAAATGCTGAACATTTTCTTTGAACCTGATCTCACGCCTATTTCAAAAATGCTGAACATATTCTTAGAGCCTGATTTCACGCCTATTTAAAAAAATGCTGAACATATTCTTAGAACATGATTTCACGCCTATTTCAAAAATGCTGAACATATTCTTAGAGCCTGATTTCGCGCCCACTTCAAAAATGCTGAACATATTCTTAGAGCCTGATTTCGCGCCCACTTCAAAAATGCTGAACATATTCTTAGAACCTGATTTCACGCCCATTTCAAAAATGCTGAACATATTCTTAGAACATGATTTCATGCCCATTTCAAAAAACGATGACCATGTTTCGTGAACCACACACTCGACACCACAGCCACAGCCACTGGCACCACAGACGCGCTACCCCGTCGAGAGTAAGACACCGATAACAACTTTTATCTTATCTTCCTTATCTCCTTCAAGCGAGATACCAGTACAGGACTTGTGTGTCCTCAGTCATATAATTGATTCGTGAATATATAAAATAATATTCGTCTCTAACAAGGAAGTAACTCACTTCTGATGATCAATAGGGAATAATTGATTGATTTAGTACGAAAATAGCAACTTCTGTACAGGCTGACTAATATTTACAAAAGCGTTTTTTACAATGCTCTCAAGATTTTTCTTCACTTAGAATCAACCTTCAACTTGATAAGCGGATGATAACGACACAAGAATGTTTATTAAATTCACAGCGAGTCTCATCACACGTAAAAGATACATTCTATACAATCTTGCAGCGAGTCTCGAGCTACTGCCAGTGTTAACTCTCACACACTCGGGCTAATTCTAATTATGTTGTTTTGCTAACTCTCAGCAGCAGGACTTGATATTGCGTCTTTTAATACAGGGTCTTTGAGAAATCGCGCACCATCCAGATTTTTTATAAAAATACAAATGCATCATATGCATATCAATTTTATCGATCGTAATCATAACAGATGCTAAAATTGGAGGGCAAATATGCAGAGTGTCCTAACCAACAAATCAGAGGTCGAAACTGGCAGAGTGAATTAAATGATAATTTCACCTCATAGTGTCGTAGATGTCTTTAAGGCAGAGTGGCCTAGTTCCTAGTTCAGTTCCCAGTTAGTAACTTGGCTAGGAAAAGCCAGTTTGGCAACCCTCCGATGAACACCACGCCTCTAACTTGAGTGTCCTAAAATTCTGTGTTTTGTGGGTTAGGACACTCTGCATATTTGCCCTCCAATTGTCCACAATGACACATGAATCAACAATATCATTCTCTTTATGAAACTTTCTTTTATTCTTTTGAGGGCTTTAGCGTACTAATAATTATTGTATGGTGCGCGACATCTGGGATACCTTATAGATGTGTATCGTATCCGGTGTAATATAATGATCATTCTGTAATATAATGATTTCATTTAATGTCATGATCATGATTCTATATATAATTTAGGTGATAAGATAACTACATGCCTGTAAAGCGAGGCATTTCCACCGCCTCTTCATGATATTATTTCATCTTCTTGTGCACCTTGTAATTTTATCAACGGGTATTAAGCATTAAAATTCTTAAGTTTATTATCATTGTTCTATCCTGTTCCAAATCATTGATGTCTTCCTTTGTTAGGGAAAGCTTTTCAATTTTTCTTTCGCTATAGTGCCGAGATGACGAGTTTTTTCGGTGGGAGAAAAAATCTTCAAATCAGATAAATGTACTCGAGTACACTCTTTCTGGCAAATGCCATCGAGTAGAATTTATTTAGCTGTTCAAACATGTTCTTGATTCAAAAAGAAAAATTAAGAGTTTAAACCTACAATTTTGCCCAACATTCTTAATATTAATGCAACTTAAGGTTCCACATTGAAAGTGAGTGATAATGCGCAGGTCTGATAGTGGCGGAATTTAAAATTAATTCCTCAGAATATACTAATCTAATTCTAAGATTTCCATGTTAAGGGTTTTGATCATAGTAGTTCTAGCAATAATGATTCTGATGGTAGTTGGTAATAGAACTAAAGATGTCTAGAGATAAGTTTGAACAATAATGGTTCTGATGGTAATTTGGTAATAACACTAAAGGCTTTTAGCAATAAATTCTAGTCATAATGTTTTTAATGGTGGCTATGGTAATAATACTGAAGATAATCTTCTAAGAGTTTATTATTACAAAAAGGACTGCAGGCAAGTACTTGAAATACGGACAAATGAACCTAGCGTAGGGTAAAAACCCGCACAATGAAGACACATTCATCAGACTTAGAGGCTTTAATTAATCTACGGACCTGTCCGACCTAACGTTTAAAAAACGACAGGAAAATGATCACTTTTACCTAATAAATAAATAGCTAATTCTAAAGTTCGATGCCGTCTTAACACTTAAGTGACATCAATACCCAGTATATTTGTGACGGAACTTGAGGTTCAGGCAGCGGAAATAGCAGTTAGTCACATGGAGCTAGCGTGATATCCATATATATATGTCAACGGATAACGGTCTTAAAAAACATGAATATTACTGGGGCACGTTTACTTCTTTTGCCCATCTCATTGATCAAGAAATATTGGGGAAGGAATTTCTATTAATTATTCATTCTTCAATTATAAAATGTACAGTTTTTAAACACGTTACCACGTACGCAAACTTAAGTGAAACTGATTTTTGCTGAGTAAGGCTTTTTGTTCAAATTAACGCTGAGAAGAGATCATAATTTAGCAGATAAATGTCACAGAAACATAGCATCAAGAATTGCACATTAACTTTTTTTAGCCAAAAAATTCCTGCTTGATTATTACACGTTATCCATCGTATGGAGGAAAAATGGGAAGAATATAAAATAGCTGTCGTGGGCAAGATAAAAATCAATTATAGTCTTAGGATGTATTGCAATTTTACCAAGCACGGTAAAACGTTACCACATTTCAACTAACTCTCTCTCTAATTCAAAAGAGAGCCTCTTTACATGCTATCCACTGTCACATGCTACCTTAAAATAAATCAGGAATAATTTATTCACTAATCATGAATACAGAGATTCGTCTTTGTCATGGGTCACAGAGTGACCGGAGTATCATAATGGAGACGCTTCCGAAAATCGAAAATTTTTTATATCGTACGTCTGTCACTGGAAAATTTTGGGTGCGCTGCAGCGGTACTTGGTGCACTTGCCCATGTCGTGCCCGTCCTTGGCGGCCATCTTGAATATCGCCATGTTGCCTTTCATCGTCTCAGGGATGAAAGGTTCCGCCAAACTGAAAAAGAAAGAAAATGTTAGATTCTCTGACCTAAAATTAGATACATGAAAACTAGAACCATGGGAGTTATTCGAATTCAAAAGGTTCCATGAATCAATGAAACTTTGACGAATAAGTTAAACATCAATTGTGAGAGATAAATTTACAGATTAGATGTTAGTTTGAGCCTTCCTAACCGTAACATAGGTGTTTCAAAGAGAGGAAGGCCCCATTTAATATGAAATTTAAGGGAACGCGGAATCTATGCACAAGGTGGATAGAAACAGTTAGTTGAGAAAGAAAATAATGATTCAAGATAGAAGTTTAAAGAAGAAAGTATTAGGTGCTGAAAAACAGAATAGCAGAGAACAGAAAAAAAGAAGGTCCCTGGTAAAACTATTCTACTTCAGCAAATAGAAGGCTTACCTAACCTTTAGTTCCAGACTTCACATATTCCCCCTGACAGCCCAACTTCCCATGTATAAAATAGTTGTATTTTCTCTGAGGGGGATGAGTTCACGTGGAAAATCAGAAAATTAAATGATAATAAAGAATAAATCTAGACCTGTTGCATACAGACCGCTTCCAGCGGTCACGGTGGGGTTTCCTTGGGGAAGAAAGTGAACCCAAAATTCCCCTAACATCCCAGATATGTAAACGGGTTCCGGCTCTAACCGACATTTCCGTGACACCTCGGCAATTTATTCGTAATTTGAAGAGTGACAATAATGAAGGGTGGAAAACCTTAGTGGATTACTTGTATTAGTAGTCTATTGCAAGTAGCCCACTAAGGCATTGCACCCTTCAATTATTATCAGAATTCGTGTGGTGACACTAAACGGCGTCCAATTGGTATAAAGAATATTAAAATCGCCCAAAAAAAATTATTCTATTTTTCTACAGGTTTTACGTTTGACTTGTTTCTCTCAAGTTTCAGCAGCGACGATGGAATTTCAAATAGTCCGAAACGCTTGCAATTCAATACATTTTAATGCGCATTTTAAAACTTCTCCATATTTTTATCTTACTCAGAAAAATTACACACCAAACGTTCTTATCAGTGAGGACGTATCAAGATCTCCACTCCACCATCTAATATAAGTGACTTAAAACCCATCTAAAGAACTCAACGAAATAAATACAAGTGAAATTAATTCCACTGTAGTAAACTACTCATAAATATATGGAGTGGAGCAAAAAAGAAGAAGCTTTTGAATTTGAATGAAAATTTGACTTTAAATTTTAATTTTAATTTCAATTTTGAATTAAAATTTTAATTTTGAATGTGAACTTAAACTTTCTTTTTGAATTTGGATTTTGAATTAGAATTTGAGCTTGAATAAAAAGAAGAAAGTTCTGAATGATGTACGATGCGTGAGTTTTGCGCAGAAAGTGGCCAGGTGAAACTTTGGTTATCAGTGAGAGCGGCGGCGTTATCTCCCCATCACCCAGGTGCCGCTCCGAACGTTATTTTGTGCAGGGATACACAAACAAACTGTGTCATGCACGCGACCATTCCAAGCTTCATACGAACAGAAATAAATTCAAATTTTAACTTTGCAATCATTTTTTGAAATATTCGTTATTTCCATAAATTCGTTTATTCCTTATCTATCAATTCTATGTAATTCTGTAATCATTGCAACGTGATTCTGCACTCATCACTACGCAATTCTGCAATTTTTGCGACGTAATTCTGCTATCATTACAACGTGATTCTACAATTTTTGCGACACAATTCGTCTGCGCTAAAAGTGTCACTGGCGTACGCTATGATCAGCTCCTGTGCAAATTACAGTTCTTACTTTCGATGCATTGTGACGACAGGGACGTTTTATTTCCACCTTTCTAGCTTCAGAATAACGCGAATTACAGCTCTAACTTCAAGATAACGCGAATTACAGCTCTAACTTCAAAATAACGCGAATTACAGCTCTAACTTCAAAATAACGCGAATTACAGCTCTAACTTCAAATAACGCGAATTACAGCGCTAACTTC
>JACJUY010010228.1:18964-29860 GCA_014220935.1 Platorchestia sp. MABIK
GCCCACACTCGCACACTGCGAGTGGCCGCCACTCAGCCCACACTCACATGCTGGCGAGTGGCCGCCACTCAGCCCACACTCACATGCTGGCGAGTGGCCGCCACTCAGCCCACACTCACACGCTGGCGAGTGGCTGCCACTCAGCCCACACTCACACACTGCGAGTGGCCGCCACTCAGCCCACACTCACATGCTGGCAAGTGGCCTCCACTCAGCTCACACTCACACGCTGGCGAGTAGCCGCCACTCAGCCCACACTCACACGCTGGCGAGTGGCCGCCACTCAGCCCACACTCACACACTGACGAGTGGCCGCCACTCAGCTTACACTCACACGCTGGCGAGTGGCCGCCACTCAGCCCACACTCACACGCTGGCGAGTGGCCGCCACTCAGCTTACACTCACACGCTGGCGAGTGGCCGCCACTCAGCCCACACTCACACGCTGGCGAGTGGCCGCCATCCAGCCCACACTCACACGCTGGCGAGTGGCCGCCACTCAGCTTACACTCACATGCTGGCGAGTGGCCGCCGCGATGAGTTAAACTGAAGTTCAAAATTCAACTCAAATATAAAGTCAATTGCGGCAAGTAATATAGAAAATAGCCAACATGAATTGGATCGTCCTCTCATTTAGTTTTGACTAAGTATTTATGAAAATTGAATTTGTGACGCTGGTCGGTCGGCAGCATTATGAAAATTCCCTCCGTGACCACTGGTGGCGCACGCTGCGGTCAAAGTATAAGGCTTCACACATATGGCTTCATATCTTTTTAGACCCCTGTACAGTGAAAACATTCACTGCTTGAGTATTCCCACCTGGATTCACCCAATAATTGTATAACCTTATACGCACAATGGACTACGTAAGCGCCTTAGCATGAAGTTTAACTTAAAAACAGAAAGGTTAGTCTTTATTGCAATGCGCAGAAAACGCCGAAGCCAGGGGCCACATTTCCCAGTCCAACTTTTTCGCCGCCTGCATGCATGTTTTTCGCAGCCCAAGTAACTAAATCGCTTAATTAAGCGGCGAAAAACATGCATGCTCCGGCGAAAAATTTTGACTGGGAAGTTTGGGTAAAGGCCGCGTTAAGAGATATTGTGTTGACATGAATGTACCGGTGCTGGTGCGTGAAAATTGACGGTTGTGAATTTGCTCCTCTGATGTCTGTGCGTGACGTGTGTCTGACGACACGGACCTGAGGACCACTCGACTCACTTGACTCGTCGCTGTTGTCGTTTTCTATTCTACTCTATTCTATTTATCATCCTTTCTATTTTATTCAATTTTTCACTGAACACGTACCTTGCGATGTCACTCAAATGTAAGTCATCCCCAGTCTAAACTTTTTTGCTTGGACAGCTAAGATTTTAGCAGCCAAAATATAGCTTCTGCATAGGGCGTCTAAAATTACAAATTTCCGCTGAAAAGGTTAAGCTGTGTAGCTTACATTTACGCACTCAGTGTGACCTACCGGTGCTCACACGCTTAGTTTACATGAATACTCAACGAACAACAAAAGAAGGCATGATCAATTTAACACAAGCCATTTTCAGTGTTGAATTTTAAAATGCACTTTGATATGAGGTATGTAATGAACTTCACTTTAAGCTAACCCAAGAAATGCGTTCAAAATTTAAACCCGTACTTTTCCACAAGTCATACCTCAAGTATATTATTTATTGAAGCCATTACAATGGACAAGTTTAAATATAGCTTCTTCGGTGAGAAAAATTTTGTCATAAAACTGAGACACTTTTTTCACGTGTCCACTTATCGCAAAACCGTCTCACAGAAGTGTATTATCAATATACAACGATAATCAAGGTATTGTGACACATTTTTGTGCGTCTTTGGCTGATATGACACACATAAGTGTGCCAACTATGACACACTTGCCCTAAGTCAATGCAATTTCACAAAAACGCTTCGCTTTCTCTAACTCGACTGTGAATTCACGGAATGACTGACAGGATCTCAAAATTTGAAAAAAAGTCAAATGTTTCAGAATTNGCTCAAGTGGTTTCTCCGCTTCATGATATTATCATAAATTTTGAGATTTATGTCTTAAGCGCTGCGTTTAAAATCCACTGTTAGTAGCTTTCTCGTGTTATTTAGGTTACGTGTCCCCATAACGTGGAACAGTTCCTCCAAACAGCTGAGACCATCTAACACAGTGATTTTTAACGGGGGGGCGCGAGCCTCCGCAGTAAAGCCTTATTTTGGCCAGTAATGTTCTCGACAAAAGAGTGAACTTTCCCTGCTGAATGTGTTTGAGGACCTATTTACAATATTCTTTGTTGTGAGCTCTCATTTACCAGTCCATCTGCACACAATTTCCCCTGACAATTCTTCAGGGGGCGTGGGAGTTAAAAGGTTAAGAACCACTGATGTAGCATGATATTCTCATGATTATCTATACTTTCCATGTAAGTAAAATTGATCATCCACCATATTCCCTTAGCTTATATCATTATCCATAGTTGCATTTTAACTTAAATCAAATACCACATCTTTACACGTTAGATCATACACCGTACCCCAATTTGTAACTTAGATCATCTATCATGTCGCATAAGCTAGATCATCTACCATGACCTTAACTTAGATCATCTACCATATCCCCACGATTACATTCTGTTACCATCTTAAAGCTGCCTGCCAAAGGAAGATTTTAGCGTTCAATTTTTCCCCTCAAAAAACGAAAAAAATTTCTACCAGGACTTCTCAAAGTGCACCAACTTCCAATAGACCCACACCACGGTAGAGGAAACAAGGTAGGTTCAAGCCAGTCATTACTTCGTTGACGGTGTAGTTTTGCTGACGTCACAGCAACGAACCAATAGCAGCGCTCAAATTGCCTCTGGTTGCACTTCTACCCCCAAATCTGGCTCCACTATTGGCCTAACGACATGGCGTTTTGGTGACGTCATAAAGTTTGTTTGAAATAAAGCCTTTCTATTGGCTAGCCGAACAAGAGAATGTGTTTTTCTCCCATAGAAATGACCCTTGTTTCCACTACCGTGACCCACACTTCGTACATCAAACTGAGGTCCCCGCGCTCGATCTATCAAGTAACAACTATGATCTCAATGACAATCCTAGTGATATTGTGACCGAAGAAAGTCAAACTTTCACGATGAGGACAGGATGGTCACAGCAGTGCCGGATGTGTCACCTCTTCCTGAGTGGTGACGGTCACGTCACCTACGTCGTGACATGAGAATGCAAGAACTAGGTGTTGGAATGTGAGGGGGTGGTGGAGGGGTGATAGGGATGATTGGAAGGCGTTGATGATGTGATCGCTACTTACGATGAGAAAAACATTTCCAAGAATATTATGTTGAATATTGTCCATGAGTTACACGTCCTGCGCTAACTTCAAAGAATAGGTCTGGTTTCGAAATAGAGCACTTGAAATTATATTATCTTCATGTCAAAGGGATGTGGCTCGTCATAGCCGTGGGGGTTAAGGACCTGCCCTTCAGTGAAGGCGTCGAGGGTTCGAATCCCGGCGCTGGGTGGCAATTTTCTCCGTTGGTATAGGGGAAAAATTCAAAGCGCAATACCCCACTCTACCTAGGTGTCTGAAATGGGTACCGGTCTTGACCGGGGGAAAGCGTCATGGCGTCCTGGTGTTAGTTATAAGGCATTTGAAAAACCAGTGTACAAGGTGATGTGTATCAGGCTTGATGAAGCATCCTTAGATGCCGATGTCTGTTTGATGTGGTCACTAATGAGGAGCGGTAAAGCAGGCGAGATCTTCGGTTGGGTAAGGTGTGAATGTGATGCAGGTCAAAACTGCGATTTTGCCTCAAACAAGGGAATAGTGAAACCTGGTCCTGATCATGTACCAAGGAATAGTGAAACCTGGTCATGATCATGTACCAAGGAATAGTGAAACATCGTTACCACAGGAACCAGGGAGTGGAGTGAAACGAAACCGTGGAACATGGTTGCATTTATGAAATTGGGAATGTGAAAAAGGCAATAATGCTAAAATAGGGAATAGTGCAACATGGTGTTTAAAGTGAAAAAAAATTATCAAAACAGAAACCAACTCCACAATGTTGCTCCGCATGTGAAGGGGAAGAGGGCATTGATAATGAAAAATAGTAATTTATTAGCAGCGAAATGAAGCAACAATACAGAAAGCTCATTTGCCACACTCTGCAATGTTGCTTCAAAGGAGGTACAGGTTGGGGAGGGGGGATCGAGTAGGGAGGCAGGTAAGGGGGGTAATTAGGGCAGGTGAGAGGAGAGTAGGTAAGGGGATGGGGCAGGTAAGACAGGATGGGAGCAGGTAAAGGGAGGGGGCAAGCAAGCCAGGACACGGCCTTGACCCACATTGCCGGGCCCGCAAGTTAGGCCTACCGTAGGCATGCAATATCTCCCAGGGCCGCACGGACCTCGCAATAAAGATAAACAAAAATATCCTATACCTAATGAAGTTTATACGCACGTGATGCGGATTACAAGATTGTGTTAGGATTATATCTTAACCAAGAGAGCGCAGCATAATTTGTGGTGCAGGGTGTCCATGTTGCAAAGCGGCGTTAGGCGAAAACGACGCAACATTGCAGAAGTAGAAATATGCTATCCGATGTGAAAACTACGCTAAACGATGCAAAAATTATGCGAAAGGGAGCTGAAACTATGAGATAAAATAAGGATAAAACTATGCTAAATGATGCAAAAAGTATGCCGAAGGGCGCTGAAACTGTGTGGTACCGACGCAAAAATAAGAATGAAACATTGCTAAACGATGCAAAAGAACACCATAGGGAGACTGAAACGAAACGATGCGAAAACGGTGGAAAAATAATGCAAGACGATGCTAAAATGGGGTGAAAATGTTTGGGGAACGAAGCAAAACGTTGAAAAAATGATCAAGGAACGATGGAAAACGACCCTATAATGATGTGCGACGTTGAAAAACGATGCTAAAATGATGCGAAAACGATATTGAAACTATGCAAAACACACGATGTTCAACATCGCTGCTGAGTAACACTGTTGACGTACGATGTTGACTCAACATCGCTTAGCTTCAGTTGAAATTACGTCAAGCCTTTATTACATAAAGTTGATTAATGTTGAAAAGTGCGTCGTGTAAAAAAGATAGCACTTTCCAAAAATAAGATAGCACTTTCCAAAAATAAGACAGCACTTTCCGCCAAATGAGGCGTCCCCAAACGAAAGAAAAAGGCCTTTCACCAATTGAGCTGTGAGATATTCGATAGACCATTCACGGTTTACGAAGTCGCAAATGCAAAATTAAATTTTTTATTGCCAAATCGTACTCCACAGAATGTTGTTCCAAGATACATCAAAGTACACTATCCCAAAACACACAACACTCTCCCAAAGGACGCAACACTGTCCCAAAGTACTCAACACTGTCCCATAGTACACAACACCGTTCTAGAACACACTGCACTGTCCCAAAGCACACCATACAACATTTTCCAACACAAAACTACACAACACTTTGCAACACTCAACACATAAAGCTACAGAATAATCAGACAATCCCGCACCCTCACCCCCGTCTGTTCACCACACGAGAAGTCCCGCCCTGAGAAGAAGAAGAGGCAAGTATCTGCAGTGAGGAGACAAGTAATTACCGACACAATTGTAACACTCCGTCGCTCCGTAAATTGCTTTCTTCCTACAACTTTCCCCGAGGGAAAACAAGGCTGCGTTCAGACGTCGGTCCCTAATTTTCCCACGGGGAAATGTGCTTCTTTTATCGCAGGGAAACGTACTTGTTTCCAATGACGAACGGTTTCTTTCAATAGCAGCGCTTACGTCGAGTTTACTTCACACCCATTAGTCCTTAATCCCTTATTTTGTCGTAAATCTCTTACTTTTTTGTGGTGTGCGAGATGGTTCTCAAGCTCATGTAATTAAATACAGGAGATCTCTTAATTTTGTGTTGTGCGAGATGGTTCTCAAGCTCATGTAATCAAATACAGGAGATCTCTTAATTTTGTGGTGTGAGAGATGGTTCTCAAGTTTATGTAATTAAATACGGGAGATCTCTTAATTTTGTGTTGTGAGAAATAGCTCTCAAGTTTATTCAATCTTTTATTGGAGATCTCTTATTTTCTGTGTTGTTGTAAGAGGTAGTTCTCGAGTTTTTTAATTTTATGTTCGAGATCTCGTATTTTTGAGCTCTCATGGATCACTCTCAAGCCTATTCACTTGTACATTTTAATCCTGGAGTCGTACGTGTGTAAGTAATATGACATGTCGAAAGAAGAATTATGTATCCCAAAAACAATTTTAATAAACGCAACTAGTAGTATTGTAAATCATAGTTAGTTGTATTTCTAAAACGTAGTGTTGTCGTGGTGGTATCATAATGACGCGTAGCAGTTTTATATATATGACAAGTAGTTGTGTTGTCAATCGTAAGGATTACGATTCCCTAACAGAGTTAGGAGCACAATAGATACTTTGATCACGAGAAGTAATCATGGCTCAATCCTAGATCAAATAATCAATTGCGAAGGAAAAATCGACGTGACAAAAACAAAGTTAAAGCTAAAGACAAAGCGTCTTGACAAGCGTGACAAAGTATCTTGACTAGCGTGACAAAACATCTTGACAAGCGTGACAAATCATCTTGACAAGCGTGACAAAGTATCTTGACAAGCGGGACAAAGCATCTTGACAAGCGTGACAAAGCATCTTGACAAGCGTGACAAAGCATCTTGACAAGCGTGACAAATCATCTTGACATGCAACGTAAGTGATGTTCATGTTTAATCTAATTTCTCAGTCGCCCCTTGCATCTTCCCTCGCTCCAGAGCCAGGCGTAGTCCGTCGCGTGCGTGATGCGGGAGAAAACGATCCTTAAGAAAGGCGTCAACGGACTAGTATTGTCTTTCACTTGTTCTTTTTCTTTCACCTCAATCGCAAGAAGCGCCGGCGTCTATGTAGAGAATCGGATTGTGCTGTTCTCTTGATGCGAGGACGCGACGAAAGCGCTTTAATGTAACAGAGAGTTGCTGTATCGTGTTCTCACCCAAGCCCTTGATTTAATTACGAAATGATTTCCAGTAGTTAAAATGAGATTAAAAAAACACATATATTAACGCACACCACCATAGTTCTTTTCCCTTAACTGAAATTGTTCTCAATTCCATTAACTTTTTAATTAATTGAGCAAACAAGTTTCGTAGTTCAACTCACATAATCTGTAAAAAAAGGCGTAAACTGCTTAAATACAACAGAGGGACTCGTGCACTTAACCGTGTTCTCACCCCAAACCTAGAAGGACGACAGTAAATTTCTAAGCAGTCGAAAAGAGATTAAAAAACCCCAAAGAATGACACTCGCTGAAAAAAGTTGCACGAAGAAACTTATTACAAGGCTTCCCTAAAATAAATCTCCTGTTTTTTTTAGATAACGCAATAAAATTCGCTACATGCTACCTAAAGGAAAACTCCTTGGTAGATAACACGAAGAAACTCGCAACATACCTAACCTCAAGCAAAAATCTCGTTCATACTAAATAACTCAAACTCACAACTGGGCTCACCTCAAGTCGAACTCCTCGTTTTTGGTAAATAACACGAAGATATAACTCCTCGGTAGATAACGCAAAAAAATCGATAGAGGGCTCACCTCAAGTAGAACTCCTTGTTTTTGGTAGAGCTGGCGTAGACCCCGCTCTGACACACAGCCCTCTGGATGCACGACTCGGACTCAAACGCATTCAGGTAGACGTAGAATATTCTCTCGACCTCCCCCTGGAGCTGATCAACAATGCCAGGCTCCACGTTATCCCTCATGGCTCTGCCCGTGAACGTGAACGTGAAGGAGGACAACGCGAGCAAAAGTCCACCGAGGATCAAAAGAGGCAAGATGATCGCAGCGAAGATGTCGAAGCCGGAGTCGGACGCCTCAGTGTTACCGTACTCGTCCACGGGGTAGTAGTAGTAGTAGAGGTTGCCTTGGTCGCCGCCTCCTCCCCCGCCTCCCCCCGAGCTGTAGGAGGCTGCTGGGGCTGCGGCTGCTGGGGAAGCTGAGTAGGATGACCCTGGGAAATAAATGCACATGCCGTTTGTTCAGCTATACGACGTGAAGTTCAGGTTATGTATAACTAGGGTTTATTTTGAAACGAAGACCCTGGGGAAGAAATGCACATCGTAGTCGGAAATATCGTCATTAGTGCCGGTAATACAGAAATTAACGCCGTTTGTTCAGCTGTACGGAGAGCAGTTTAGGTTCAGGCTTGGTTTGAATAAAACCTACGATGTGGGGTATAAGTTATTAAAAACTCAACTTTCTTTTCGAACCATGACTCGGGAAGAAATGCACACCACAGTCGGTAATGCCCTAATTAGTGTCTTTTATGAAGCTAATGCGATGTGTAGTTTAGGTTCAGGCTTGATTGGAATAAAAAATCCTTAATGCGATGTGCGCTTCAAGTCATTAACATCTCTGCTTTATTTTCGAACGATGGTACTGGGGAAGGAATTCACGGAGGCATAACAGTCGGTAATGTTGTACTAGTTCCGTCAGCTCAGCTAATAAGGTGTGAGGTTTAACTCACGAAAACTTGGCTATATTTTTGATTGTACGAGTTAAAGTTCGCATAAGACGAAGTCGTCGTTTAACTCAAGGATTGAGTGGGAATTGAAAACCAGATCGTGAAAATTTATGTCTCGTACAGCACAAAATTTATCTCATTGTGTGCGTTTTCCGAAGATGCCTGTGCGTGATTGTGAACAGCCCGAGATAGGTCCACTTGGTTCATTTCTGTCTCAATTTTATGTATTATTCTAAGAGCGAATCATACGTAGAGCATCCAAACGCGAACAAGTCCTTAAACATTACAAGCAATTCCTACATTTAGAAGTAACTAATTCATCACTGCAAAAAATATTTCGAAAAAATCTAAAGATCGATCGAAATTGAAAATGTTATATCGTCTGAAACGAAACACATACTTAGTAAACACCTATTTAACACTCAGTAAGTAAACATCTAGTACGCACATAGTAAGTGAGCCCCTACTAAGTACACATCAACAGCACAACGGCGAAAAAAATTTTGAAGCCAACAATAATTACAACAATCGAGGAACAGACCAAATCACAAATACAAATGTACCGGAATCACATAATTCCCACCTCCGCCTCCTCCGCCTCCGTGATGAACAGCTCCTCCGTCTCCATATTGTGCTCCGCCCCCGCCCCCGCCTCCGTGTTGTCCTCCGCCCCCGCCACCGTGATGCGCCCCGTCCCTGTCCTCCGCGTGGTGGTAGCGGCCGGGGCGGCCGTGGTCCGTCGTCGCGCCCGCAGCCACGCACGCCACCGTCAGCAGCACCAGGCACCGCAGCATCTGGCACACACATCATTATTGCTATTTCTCCTATTATTATTTTTATTAAAATTATTAAAATTACTATAACTACTAAAATTATTAAAATTATTATAACTACTAATATTTCTAAAAGTGTTATTGTTATTATTACTATTATTATTGATATACGAGAGTTCACGGCCTGTCAAAAGTATCGGGATTCGATGTTTCGCTTAAACAAATTTTTCAGGTGGGGGTGGCAAACAAAAACATCCATCCTTATAGTACCCACGATTAAAATATTCTAGTAGGATCCTCAAGCAAATGGGGCGGGTCTCTTTCAAGAAAGGGCATCATGAAGTTGTGTAGTTTTGTGGTTCAGGCGCCATCATGCTTTGGAGTAACGAACAGCGAGCATTTGCTGTAGACGCCTATTTTTCCAACAGAATTTCTGTGATTTCAACCCGGCGCGCTTTCTGAAATAGCTTCAATATTGCGCCTTTGGGACCTGTCCCAGCCCGAAAATCTATTCTTGTGTAGATAATTTCATTCAGGAGAACTGATTCTGAGCAGCAAAAATGAAGTGAAGGCTTCAGAGGCATCGGTGGATGTGTTGCAAAATTGCTTCCCTGGCGCCTCATCTCAATGAAAGGCGATTTGGAATGGCCGGCGTGTTATCACGACTTGGTTCCATTTGATTTCTTTTTCCGGGGGTATTTTAAATCGCGTGTCTGTATTGACCACCCACTAACTCTGAATAAAAAAAAACAAATTTTTAATTACATTAATTAAACAAACAAACTCAAAATATCTCAATTTTAACTCTAGGTGTAATTTGTAGAAAATACGGTACATTTTTGTAGGGCACCAGGTATGAGAAATAAGGTAGGGTCAAACCAGTCTTTTTTCCGTTGACCGCGTCACAATACTGACGTCTTGGCAACGAACCAATAGCAGTGCTCAGATTTCATCTGGCAGCACTGCTAGCTCAAATCTGGCAACACTATTAGCCTAACGATTTGTCGCAATGTTGACGTCATGAAGTTTGTTTGAAATAATGCCGTGCTATTGGCTAGCCGAACCAGAGGAGGTTTATTTTCCCCCATAGAAATGACCCTACCTTATTTATTCTACCGTTCAAGTCTCACACATATGTATGTACAAAGCGCGCCGATGCCGCGGCCTAACACGGCTAGGTCGCCCAGTCACGTGACCCAGATGTGCGCGGCCTCTCATTTGCGTGCTAAGCAGAGCGTGCACGTGCTGTAGCGCGCACGTGCAGCACCGGCTGGCGTTTTGAATATTATAGAAATATATGCACCTACTGTACACGGCCCGTCAAAAATGCCGGGATTGGATATTTTGCTCAAATAAATTTTGCAGATGTGGATTGTTATGTACTAAGGTACAAACTGTGAAATTCCACCACCGAAAGAGTGAACGGCTCACCACCAAAAGAGTGAACGGCGGAACGTGGACCTTACGCCCGATCGGTTAGTAATGAATCAAGGAGAAAAGCAAGCTCAGCATAGGGAAGGCGACAGAGAAAAGTGCTCAGCACCCTTCGACCGTTGAGC
>JACJUY010010230.1:8623-21554 GCA_014220935.1 Platorchestia sp. MABIK
GAAGATAAGTTGTTACAAATGTAGAGATCTACTAGTCTGGAAATTTTCATAGACGTACGTCCCATAGAAAAAAGTTTTCATTTTTTGGATATGGTTCCCTTATTTAATTATTTAAGGAAGCCTGGCTGTACGTACATCATGGTACCATGACGTACATTCGAGGGAAAAGGTAAAAGCGTCTGTTCGCGATAAATTTAAGAGTTGTATCAGGAAATGATTATTATCATAAAAGAAAATTTTAGCCTCCCTTTACCACGACAAAGATGTTCCAAGAGAGGAAGGAGGAAGGCACCATTTAGTATGGAGTTGGGGGAACGTGGAATCTATGCACAAGTTGCACAGAAACAGTGAGCTAAGAAAGAAGTTCATGAAACAAGAAAAAGTTGAAGAAGACAGTAGTAGGTGCTGAAAAACAGGACATCAGTGAACCGAAAAAAGATGGTCCGTAACAAAACAAAACCTATTCTATTTCAACGAAAAGGAAGCCTACCTAACGTTTAGCTCGGGCCCTCACGTAGTCCCTCTGTGAGTGCTAATTCCCATAGATACAATAGTAGTATCCCCCTGAGGGAAGTATCAGGAAAACTAAAAAGCGCTTGATATCTATAAAATTTAATCGATTTGACAGAAATTCAATGGGCATGAAAATTGCACTGTTGTCGAAGAGTTTTGCTCTAAATAACCGCCATTAGCGGGTATTGCAGCCTCAATCCGCACCCAGAACCTGGAGCTGGTTTTACACTTTCCCTTAGAAGACCCCCAGAAACCACTTTAATTCTATCGATTAACCGGTCTCTTGTAGTACTGGCACGGCGATTGAGATCTTTCTCGGCAGCGCCCAACACATAATAATCCATCGGGTTAAGATCAGGGAGTTTGAAGGCCAAACATTGGGATTTGTGTGCATCATATCACCCCCTGAGGATACGCATCCGAAAACCATGACAGTTGGGGAAATTTAGTCTCCTCGAAGCCTCGTAGTCTTCATTGCAATTCTCAAGTTCATCCTAACTGATTTTTACAGTGTTCAGGAAGCATTGAGCAGCGATAAAAATCTCATTTTGGTGGCCGGTGCGAATTGTCATGATACAAGCTATTCTCTTCCATGCTTTGTTAGACTTAAAAGGAAAGTTTAAAGCGAGGAACCGATTTTTATTAAACTTCGGCCACCTCCTGATGTGCCGGTATAAGGTTAAAATCCCACCAACATCCGCGGGACCCACAATTGGTAGTCCAATACAACTGGAAGAGAATATACAGGCTGTAAGGCTGATCGTTACCAAGTATTTATAGGTTTACGGGAGAAGAAACTTTATAAGATATTCGATATTTCAAATGACAATACAATTCCCTACGCAACACACCTACGAAGCGGGCTGGCTTGGCCTCGAACCACTACGACGGTGAGGTTTATAAAACAGCACAGCACCGGCGACAGGAAAAACAGTACAGGTGCGGCGGACAACCATAGGCGGACAACAACAGGGCAGAGTTAAAACGCACAGTCTCGGGTAGACTTCAAAGTTATTCTAGAAGCAGAAAATTTACGTTAATTTACTGAATTTAGCAATAGTTACCGTTTACTGGGCATAAATTTCATGTAGTTCAAGATATCACACTTTTAAGTTCAATTAATTAAGGGTTACAATGTTGCACCAACCTTAAAACTTTAATGGGCACATTTCAAGAGGCACATATTGAAAGCCATTAGAGGAAAATTAGACAGTTTAAGTAAGAGAAGACCTAGTACTTTTAAGTTATAAAGGTAATTTTAAGGTAATAAGAAGATAACTTCTCATTAAGAGGTAAGTAGAAATTTTAAGTTCGGCGCTCTAGGCCAATTTTAGGGTTAAGTTTCAAGGTTTTAAGGACTCCTAAATAGAAGAGTAAGTATATTCCCAAAGTAGGGCTCTACTAGGCCTCTCGGTAAGAGTTTTAAGGAGCGCAAACATGCAACGAGAACGTAAATTGAAGTTAACGGAAATCAAAAGAGTGATCACTCAAAATAAAAAGGTATTACGAAGAATCGGCCATGATGGTTAAACGGTCTGCCCAGAAGCACTGCCTTCTACCACTCCGCACTCCAAACACGCCAATTTCCAAAGCTACTTTAATTTTTTCCTTTAAATGAAAATTTAAGAAATTTGTAATTTCTAACAGATTCAGGTGGCTCCCAGTCATCCATTCTTGCAGTCATCGTGTGTATGAATGAAGCAGAGCTTGAACTTTAAACTCAAGCCAAGTTGGTATGAATAAATTTTAAAAATCTGAAAAAATCAAACGTTTTTCTGTCAAATTTATTTTCAACTTGAACGGGCGAAAACTTTCTTGCAATGCACAACTAAAATTAAACACGTATTTCTTGAATAGCGCGCCAGTTCTCATCTTTCATGTGGAGGTTCGCATTAGATGACGTATAACTCGAGGATCGACCACAAGCAGTTCCTCGAAAGGCAGAAATGCAACACAAGTCGCTGCAGGGCAGCGTCGGCAAGGAGCCGTGCTGAATTATTGACGGAGAGCTCAAGGAAGCCAGGCTAGACATTCAAGGGAAAAGGTGAAGTAAGCAAGAACTAAAAGTGCGTCTAAAGATTCGGTCTGCATTGAGGAACGAAACAAGGCTTCCACTCTCTCTGAGTTCATGGTTAGCTCACAAGTAGCGGTATACATCTTCCTATAATCATTGACCTGATGATGTAAAGCATCCATTTTCAAGAATTCAACAAACAACGTATCAGAAATTCAGTGAGTGTTCATCGATGCTCGAGTTCAGTCCAACATTGAAGGTTAGAGGAGGCACGGACTCCGAAGCTTTTATCAAGGCAGGACATTCACCCACGAGAGAGAAAAAAAAACAATGAAATGAGGAATGACGTAGATCGAAAAACCTAAAAAACTAGTCGAGTCGAAAGGAGATAGTTTGAGTGTGAATGGATGAGACGTACGTGACGCAGAAAATACAAAAATACTCTGGAATAAACGCACATAATTGCAGCTGGAGGTAAAATAAATCGTTTTTATGTTGACAATCAATCTCATCAGCAAATTAAAGGTTTGGAAATGGGTCTTCTGTTGGGACCTCCGTTGGCAAATATTTTTCATGCGTTTTCATGAACAACGGCGATTTGAAGATTTTAAGCCTGTGTTTTATAAACGCTAAATTTTATAAAACTTTTTTGATGTTCAAAAATAGCCCGCATTGCAATTTATCTCTAGAATATTTGAATTCAACACGCCCCAGCATCAAATACACTCTATGGAGACCGAAAAGAATAATTGTCTTTCATTTTCAGACGCATCTATAACGCGTAAAGATGGTCGATTCCACAATTCTGTTTCCCCTTAAGCAAACATTTACCGGGTTGAAAATTAGTTTTTTTAGTTATAATACATTCTCCTCAAACTAAATAGCATCAAGAAATGGTTATTAAGGACTTGTTGTGTATGCTCATCATTTGAAGCTACCCATAAGGAAATTAAATTTTTGAAAGTATTTTTGGCAGCAATGGTTTTCCATCCAAGTTACTAGATTCTTGTGTTAAAACTCGACAGAAGGGACAGAAAATTTGAGCACCAGAGCAGCTGCTGAGGATGGGACTGCGAGGCCCGAGCGCTCCACAAAAACAAGGCCTCAGCGAGTGTGCGCCCAACGTGAAACGTCGCTCGAAAGAACACAAAAGGCCGCAATTGTGAGCGACACGTGATCTCGAGAGCAGCCTCAGTTCGAGGCGCACAAGTTCGCTCGATACGTCGTCGCTCAGAGCTAAACCTAGGGAGAGCAGGGCGGTTACAGGGAAGCCAAGGAGGAAACAATTTTGTTAGGCGCTCCATTATTACAATCGTGTACTAGAAATACTTTCTCAGCTTCTTAACTCAAGGGGAGAGAGTGAGGAAAGTGTAAATTGAGGAGGGTTCCCCTCCAACCTTTTCTACTACGTTTTCGTTTGCTATTATCCTCCGAGGAGCTGCCCATTCTGTGATGAAAATATTGCAGCTGCGAAGTGGGATCGAACGTCAATAGAATATTAAAGAAAGGGAGGATAACAATGCAGCTAGAGAGATCAATAACCAAACTCTATAACTAATAATTGGCAGCAGGTTTACTCGAGAGCAGAGAACATCGATGCTCTGAAAAAGTAATTGATCTTGTCTGGGTAGGAATAACCTACAGAAATCAGTAAGTTAGTATTAGTTCAAGGCACCCTAGCCACATAAAATGCGATCCGAAGGGAGCAAAGAGAATCAACCATTTGGCATGGACTGTACAAAATTAGGAATTTATTCACAAAGTGTGTTTCCACACAGGATACCCTGCGCAAAAAAAACAGCAAGCTAGGAACGAAAAGTGAGAAAAGCGAAAAAAAAGAAAGCAAAGAAGGTATGAGCACTGAAATAGGTAGAGAGGACACAAAAAATAAAAGCATGGGAAACTTATTTTTAACCGAGGTAACTTAACAGCCTCTCTCCTATAGACAAACTTGACTAATCTATACCCATTTCCTAGCCAATGCTCACTGAAGAGGCTTCTAAAAAAACGATTACAAACTAGCCCTTCAAGCTGTGACAAGCTCAAGTGTGACAAATTTGCTGCACTAAAAACACAAGCTTCTTATGCACTAAAATGCTCTCAGAACTTCTAGCAAATGGATGTGACGACTTGGGCAGATGTTATCTTCATGCACAGTTCATTGTTGCTTCAGTTTTGCGTGCGATACTTAAGCTATTAAACTTTGTGTACATGTGACTCATAGTTTGCAGCACTCATACTGGTTGTGCAAAGAATTTAGGGCGTATAGGTCTCGGAACATAGCTATAAAACATGCCAGTTTGACTCGTTTGAAATCGGAACATTCATTTATCAGCAAAACTGCCCCTCAGCAAGCACTAGTAAGCTATTTTTTATTAAACTACGTACGGCTTATGAACTCCAAAAAAAAGATACTGGTTTGAAAAGATTGAATATAAAATTCCTTGTTTTAAAATGGGCGAGTGCTCAATTTCCATGGAGGTAAAATTACAAACTTCCTAGAAGTAGCGAACAAGGCATATTCATTCTCAAGGACGAGCCGGACATCCAAAATTATTATAGATACAATAATATCCATTCGTAGGAAGAGGCAATTAGTTGTTAACGGTATGCAGCACCGAATAAAATTCCCGGCAGCACAACAATGCACGCACGTTGAAATAGCAATGGTGGTAAGCTTTGGTGTTCACGCCGTCTATTTTTACACACACGAGCCATTATAGTACAACACAAGTAGCTGCAAGAGGGCCAGGGCGCTGCGGTGCGCCGCCGTGGCTGCAGGAAGGCTTGGCATCAATAGCTGCGATAAGGCCGGCATACAGACCGTGCGTGAAAGTAAAAACATTGTCTGGTTTGTTCGATACACGAAAAGGTATAAGTAGCAGCGAAGGTATAAGTAGCAGCGAAGGTATAAGTAGCTTCCCGTAATTATGGGCTAGGATTCAATGTCAGATATGATTGCGTTGAGACGGAAGCATCATAATTAGCACATATACAACTCAGTGGAACAACTCAGTGGAACTCATAATCCGCCACGTGGAGCTAGCAGACGACTGTTTACACGTCAGATAAATTACAGAGAATATATTCATGTTCGAGGCAAAACTGATGTGATGGAATATTCGGACTCTTTCTGAGCAACGGACGGTTAGTATCAACCAAGTATTTTATTAGATTAGCTTTATATGTAATAACAAAAATGCAGTAACAGGAACGTTTTAAAACTACCTGCAATAAAATGGCAAAGGGAAAATAGGTAAATTAGACAAATTGAATCAGCATCACAAGGCTTGCGCACAACTTTGTTGCACTCTAGCACCAGAAATGATGGAAAAAATCCGGCTTGGTAAATGTTAATAATTCCTACTTCCTGGGAGTCGCACAAACCAATGTTTGCCGTCATGATTAGCTGATGATTGCGAATTGCGTCAAGCAAACCTAGGTAATCTATTAAAACGAGAGGCCTCGTTTGCACAAGGTTGCCTAAACATGAATACTTTATGCCAGGCATTAGGATTTACTCGCTCCAAAAGGCGACTCCACAACGAAACGCGTTCTATGTTCTCAGCCAACACTAATGGTGACATCAGGTCGGAACTCGTGTCATAGAAATGGTCTCTTCTCCCTACCATTAAAAAAGTCAAGACCGACGCCGCCAGAAATTGGAAACCAGATGCTACAGAAAAGCTAAACAACTCATTAAATTTAAAAAAGCTTCACAGAAATTCTTGGAATCAATGCTGCTGAACTGTTGCTACAAAAATAATCGAAAATGATACTGTGCGGGATCAAAGCCAATGCTTCGTCGAAAACCGTTATTATAGGAATGATTAGAACTGATACTGCTTTCGAAAGCCAGTTCTTCGATTATGCTCAAAACCATCACAATCTCACTGTAAGCCAATGCCTCGGTTCATCTGTGCGAGCAAATGTAAAACAAAATCAGAAGAGAAAGAGCAAATGAAGCGCTTCAAGCACCACAGGCGCGTGGGCCTGACAGCAGGAGCACCTTTAAGCCCCGTAAGCTGGAACTTCACTGAGCAAGACGCGGGCTGTCTCCTAGCGTTCGTGTTGAGCAAAGAAGGCATGAAAACTGGAAGAAGCGAAGTGGGCACGAAAGACGCAGTCGATGGTCAGCCAGGCGTCGAGGGTAAACGTGATCTGGAGAGAACTCTCAGACCTATAGTGCAACTGCGGCAAAAGTTTTGGTGGTTTCTGCACGGAATGGTCACCAAATTGAAATAATGTGGACAAGTTGTAGGCAGGTGAATGCCCGCATACGAAAAATATCAACTTAATTGAACCAATTCAATTGAGAACAAGGTGAGCCAGTACCTCAGCCACTTTGAAACCAGTTCACATGTTTGCACAACCTACGCTGTGAAACTTTGAAATGCGACAAAGGAGCGTAAACTTCTTGAACAGGCCGTGAAAATTTGACGAAATTTGGAAGAACGAAGTATGTAGGCGGACTCAACAGCGATGAAGAATAGAATCTAGCAATAGAACGAGCCGGGAGGTCTATTCTCAAGTTACTACGCAAATCTAGGTAGAAATAACTTACAGAAATCAGTAAGTTCGTATCAGTTCAAGGCACCCTAGCCACATAAAAATGCACATTGGAGGTATCGTAACAAACGCACCGTCAAACGCCAATCACGCGCAGACACTAAAGTAAAAGTGAACTAACAGCCACAGTTAGAATTACTGATATTCACGTATAAGGATCAGTGCATTCATTCTAATATGGGAAGATAAGTTAGGTAATAATAGAGAGTCACAAATTTTAACAGAAAAATCAACGGAGAACAGTTGGAGTAAGGCAAATGAATTTCACGGAGATGCAACAGAGTAAAGCGATATCGTAAAATAAACATTCCAAATTAAACACTCGACAACAAAACCCAAAAGGTCACAACACCGGAACAAACGGATTCAACGAGGATACACGAGAGCAAAGCCACAACACTGAGAGTCCAAAACTTCAGAACACGGAGCCGCAGAAGTGGCCCAGTGAACAGGTAAGCATGAGAATAAAGCGAAGTAGCCGCCCAGACTTCGTGCACGTGTCCGCTTGGCAGCGAGCGAGCGCGACACGCAACGGAGGCATCGCTTCGCCAGGTGTATGCCGAGCCAAAATCAGTCCGCGAATACTGATTAACACACTCGCTGAAACTGCTCACACGTGGCAGACCGACACCTGAACTTAAGGATCATTGCACTGATTCTCTACTTTATTCTTAACTTTTGCGGCATAATGGATGCCCTATAACCAATTATTGCACTGATTCTCTACTTTATTCTTAACTTTTGCGGGATAAAAGATACCCTATAATCGATGATAGCGCGGATTCTCTTCTTTATTCTTAACTTTGCGGTACAATAGATGCCCTATAACCGATGATTGCGCTGATTCTCCACTAGATTCCCTACTTTTGGGGTATGATTGGTGCCCCATTATCAGACAGCAATGGAAGTATCGTAAATACAAAGATTTAAGCAACACATGAACTGTAATCTCATTTTCACCATATCCCGCGTTAATTTACATTTCATTTGTTGAAAAAATATTTCAAAATAAAACCACTTCAACCTTACAAAAGCGCTATCAGCAGAGTTAATCACCATTACAGACGCGCTGCATTTCGATGTCATCACTTTGAAAGTAAATTGTTCGTGACGGAACTAACTAAATACCATTACTTAGAAGGTAGAATTACTCGTGGCAAAACTAAACACCATCACTTACAAGGCAGAATTACTCACGATGAAACTAACTAGATAATAAGAAGAGAAACAGAGACGCCGGGGACGCTCGCATGGGCGATAATTAAATAGAAAATAATGAGAACCAAGCGACGTGCGCCCCAACACAGCAGGCGTAACGAGGCGACGACTTGGGAGGCCTGAGTTAATGGACGCCTCATGAAAATGGCCTCCTTTCACGTCTAGGGTGTCGCATGATCAGTACCGTGACGAGAGGGCGATGAAAACGACAATGCATGGGACACATAAGTTGACATTTTTTGCATGCAATCATATGATATATCAATGTTTTATGGACCACAGGAACATCATTATTAGTGGTAAATATGGTAACCATAGGCATAGTAAATGAGGTAACCATAGGCATAGTAAATGAGGTAACCATAGGCATAGTAAATGAGGTACCCATAGGCATAGTAAATTCAGGTTCCCCTAGGTAACATTGGATCAAGACGGCTGACTGCACACGGGATCTGAGCAAAGAACAGGAAAATTTTTGCTCCCAAATTCTGTATCAGTGCAAAATGATGAAGGTTCGACGCCGAAGACTCTCAACAAGCCAAGAGGATCATGAGTGATACTGCAGCGTCACTTCTCGCATTAATCACCCGATATGACCCCCGAGATTGCTCTAGTTTCATGGGTCTTGTTTGCACTCCCTCGCAGCGAGGCAGAAGCCTCCGTAAAGACAAGCCTGTCTGCTAGGCCGCCAGGACGTAAACAAGATTACAAGTTTCCCCATAGTTTGGCTGTGGTCTTCGAGGTAATAAAGAGTGGCGCATAAGTAACGCACCCTTTTAAAAAGCTAATAATTAATAAACCACGAAATGTATTACGATTGGGTTAATTGCAAACGATAGAGGAACTCTTAAAGTTTATTTACATGCCGTGTCTTGTCTACAGATATCCAGTGTATATTGCGGTAATAAATCTTTAAAATTTACCTTCTAAAGGGTGCGTTACTTATACGACACCCTGTACAGTTGCCGAAGATATTTCGACAGAACTGAAGATATGCCTCATGCGCGCCAGGTACACGCGACCTCCGCCATCAAATTCCAGCAGTGATGGAGATTTTGAAACTCAATATCTGGTTTTGACATTTTAACCGTAATTGGTTAAAACTGAAGTTCAATATTCAACTCAAATTTAATGTTAATTGTAGTGAGCAATTTTTGAAAAAAACAAACATTAATTAACTGGATCATGCCTTCACATCCCATTAATCAAGTATTTATGAAAATTGAGTTTGTGACTACTGGTCGGTCAAAAGCACTATAAACATTCCCTCCACGGTTACTGGTGGCAGATGTTGTGGTTAAAGTGTTAATTTCACGAAGCATCAGCGTAGTGTTTCTTGAATTAAAATTCGTTCTCGCGTTTAGTTGGCGTACACATCAATTCGCATTAACTTTGATATCTGCATCAAATTTTGCATTGATCCACGAAGGAACACCATTTTTCGCACAAGCCAGACGCAGTTGAGAAGACAACGCTGTGCCGCACAACTTTATTCAAAAGTTACTTTTTGAGCACAGTGTGCAATGAGGCTAAACAGAAGCCGCAATTTGCGATAAATTGGTTCTGAGATTAGACTTCCCCGTCGTAAAAGAATCAGACAAACTCGGGTGCTAACTTTAGTAGCTACGCTCAACTCAAACGAAAAAAAGACCATTAGTAGAGCCAGGCTTCAAAGTGAAGTGTTATGTTAGGATTTGTTAGCAGAACGACCGCTTCTCTCTCACGGACGAGAGACACTTGATTGTCTTAGTTTTCATCTCAGCGAGGATAAATCAAACGTTGTAGTGGAAACGTCGGTGATAACAACACTGCGCTGTCCACGGAACACCGCCAGCAGAAATCATAGTCAAAAGTACAAATTACATGTCGTCGAAGAGAACAATAGGTCGCACGTAGTTCTCTGCTCTACTTCGCAACTGATCACAAGAGTTGGTTTTCAACTCCAGAAACTAAGGTCTCAGTAAGGTGCCAACAGGAGGGAGGATTGCAACAAATCATAATGTTAAAATCACTTTTGATGGTGAGAAGTTACTACACATAGTGAATGAACTTACAGTATTTCAGACCTCATAACTTACATGCTTTTTGGGCTGCTCAGTTCAGGCCGTTACAGCGAGAGGCTATGAGAATTTACCAAGGAGCGCATGAAGATAAAGTTCAACTGTTGATCATCTTGACACATAATGTAGACCATAGTCATAAACTTTACGATCAGTTAACAGCTTTCAAGTACTACTCGACTATCGTGAGGTTGTAAAACAATTGCGGTGCTCATACGGGACAGAGCAAGGTAGCCAAATACATACATTTTTTAACAAGGCAGCCAAAACACACATTTCCTTACAAGATAGCCAAATGCACACATTTCCAAACAAGATAGTCAAATACACATATTTCCTAACAAAGAAACCAAATGCACACATTTCCTGGCAAAAATCGCAACTAGTATCAGCCCTCGTACACTGCAAGCGAATAACAGCAGCAAAACGAAGGACTGGAACACGATACTTCATTCTGATCACGAGATCATGAAATTTAACGTATCAGGGCTACACGGCCCTCGTTAGCGACGCGCAGCTCGCAGCAAGAAGGCGCTCCACATTTGCAAGACCGACCAGCCGGTCCTCAAGACCACGGCCAATTTTCCAAGCTGTTTACGACAGCCTCAAGAGGATGGCTACGACGAGCTCAATAACGACCTGGCGACGTCGTCAGTTTCCACAATGTTCGAAAGTTTTTCATTTCGATTGCGCTACGCCGCCGCTTCATTCGAACGAGGGTCGCAGGTAATGTATTTATAGAGCACAATGACAGCCTGATCCGAAAGATTCCAGGCATTCCTTCTCGGCCCTGGCCGTTATCAACATCAGAGTTCAGCCACTGGTTTCACTCCTAGAAGGCGATAGGATTGCAATGAAACTCGAAGAAGATTTGGATCGAGGAGTACCACAAAGACCCTAAATTTCAGCGCATAACAGCTAGCATAAAGGATCTCGAAGACTCGAAATGGTGGAAAACGAGGACATAAACAGAAAAGTATTGACAAGAATCCAAAACGCTGGTGTTCCTTACAGGAGAGAAGTGCAAAACCTTACGGTAGAGAAGTGCAACACAATACGGTAGAGAAGTGCAAAACCTTATACGGTAGAGAAGTGCAAAACCTTACGGTAGAGAAGTGCAAAACCTTAAGGTAGAGAAGTGCTAAACCTTACGGTAGAGAAGTGCAAAACCTTAAGGTAGAGAAGTGCAAAACCTTACGGTAGAGAAGTGCAAAACCTTAAGGTAGAGAAGTGCAAAACCTTACGGTAGAGAAGTGCAAAACCTTAAGGTAGAGAAGTGCAAAACCTTAAGGTAGAGAAGTGCAAAACCTTAAGGTAGAGAAGTGCAAAACCTTACGGTAGAGAAGTGCATAACCTTTCGGTAGAGAAGTGCAAAAACGAGGCAAGGCGAATCGACTAAGCCCACAACACCCTCAAGCAACAAGCTTTGACAACTCTATTCTGTGACGGCAGAATGCAATGATATACGGATGACGAGAGCTGCATTCAGCACACCTCCACCGCACGTAGAACTCCCGAACGGCTCGAGGATTCGCGCAGCTCGCCAGCATATTTGCTCACATTTGTCAAGTAGGCGTGGTTGCCATATAAGACACGCTTCAAATGTTGCAATTGCGTTGATTAATGTTTTTGTATGAGGTATTTGGAGGAACCTCACGGTGCGAAGAGTCGTGAAGTTATGCTGAAAGGTAGTACCTTTTAACGTATTACCACCGTGAGCACTTCGTACTACGAAACACTAAGAAATAAGCGAGCGCTCAGCGTACAATATAGTCCAAAATCGCGTTTAATTTTACCTTTCCGTTGAATTTTGACTCCTGTCACCAATAGAATTAGTGCGAAACAAATACGAAGGCAGGAGAATTGGACCTCTCAAGTCAAGTAATTACCGATATCATTAATTCTTCCTGACAGCAGGGTACGCGTACGAAGAGCGGTTTGCAGCCAAGAGATCCTCATAACTGGATGTACGGCCATTGTCGATCAGTAAAATGCAACCAGATATAAATTTGGATACTGATAAAGATGCTTTACACGACGCTTTAGCTTGGGGAAATGAAATAAACTTGAATTCAATTTGAGCTCGGGTCGTACTTGGTAAAGAAACAAATCACAAAATTTATACCTCCCAATCTAAAACTGAACAATAGGTTATATGAATCCTGTTGGCTTACAACTATAAGCCATTCGTGACTATGGGCAATGAAGAAGATGCACCGACAGGTCGCAAGTACACACCTCTCATACACGCAACCAGCAGAAACATTTGCTTTTGAAGGAAATGGAAATTTTAACCGGTGCTACCATAGTGAGAGGTCTACCGCCATATATCGCCAACCAAGGAATATGCATTAGTTACCTAACCTCACGCTCTAGTACTAGCTAGAAGTAGATGTCATGCTATAGTGAGGTAGACCTGACGCTATAGTACCAGCTAGAAATAGATGTCATGCTATAGTGAGGTAGACCTGACGCTATAGTACCAGCAAGAAGTAGATGTCATGCTATAGTGAGGTAGACCTGACGCTATAGTACCAGCTAGAAGTAGATGTCATGC
>JACJUY010010231.1:17848-28896 GCA_014220935.1 Platorchestia sp. MABIK
TAAATTGGTGCCCATTAGCCGGTAAATTTTCATTCAAGAACGAAAATAAAATTGTTTAACATTAACAGTATTGATAAGCAAGTCTTAAGGTTTGCAAAGTTGAATATTTTGTTTGTAAGAATTCATTTATTTAGTTTCATTTCGGAGAGGGACACTGGAAAAATAGGGGTTACTCCTACTTTATTCAATATAACGTGAATTTTGAGAAATAACTTCATTTGGGCAAACGAACTCATCATCAGACAAAAAAGGTGCCGTGATTTCAGCATTAAATACTTTGCACTCATTTCCACAATAGAAGGGACCTTTCAATTTCAAAGGTTTTCCAAATACAAGCTGGGTGGGTCCAAAATTGCAATGTGTTGGTGACCCTGGTAGAAAAGCATCAAGTGCCCGATTGAGTCAATGAAATTTTCTGAAGATAAAAGTTTTCATTTAATGTACAAAGCAAATAATGATTGTACAAAAGCACACATTTGCATAGCTCAAAAAGTTGTAAAATGAGATAATTTGTGAATTTTGAATGGTTGGGTAAGAAACACATTTACTAAGCTTAGAAAGTTTTAAAGCAGGATAACTTGCAAATTTTAGTCATGGGCTGTCTGAAGAGACAGTGGCATGTAGCCTATAACAGAATACATTTTTGAATACTGCGATAAATATATAACGCGAAGTTATACAGTCTCATATTTCAAAGTGCGACCTGGTAATATGGTATTTAAAATTTTACAAATGAATAAAAAAACTTTGAATTTAGTATATCCGTACCTGTAGGAATCAGCGTCTTCCAATCTCATTTCTTTCACTAGATTGTTCGCAATTCCTTGTTCATCACGTCGATCCAAAATCAAAGCGCACCACATTTTTCTCTTTTTCCTTGGTTGTTCAACACTTTCCTCCAATAAAGCTATTTCACTGAGCGTGATGAAGCCTCCAACTTGAGAAAAACTTGTATCGCCATCTACCTTGCACGGTTGCGCGACAGCGACTGAAGCAAATGTAAATAAACCAAACGGTAACGGAACGCTACAAAACACTGAAGCGTGTGACAGCTCTCTTCATAATTCCGTCAAGCTACCCGATTAATTCGGTAACGTAGCGCTACGGTTTGGTCATCGTGTGACGCTGCCTTTAGTCAGCTATCGTTCATCTCACATGGGGCAGAAGGCTCTGTCAATATCAGGCGCCTTATTGTGGAACAAACTTTCCCTGAGTATTAAAATCCCTCAAAGACCGAGAAAATTTAAAGCCAAAATAATTCGTCATCTTGCGTCTCAACGGTAATTCTTCGTTACAGAACATACTGAACACGTATTGACGAATCTCATTTGCCTGGTATCTCCATTGCTGAATACTCTTCCTTGCTCATTTTTTATGATTCAAGACGTCACACAACAGTTTGGAATGTATGCGTGGGTATTATGATTTGATCGCCTCAACGGTGGGATTTGCAAAAATGCTTATTTGTATATGTGTGTACGTATTTGGGTGTATGTGCGCATATGGGTGTGCATATGTGCACACACACCTGTGTGTAATGGACTAGCAACTGGTATATAAACTATGAATACCAGCCTTTTTTCTCACTCCCAACTTCTAACACTACCCAAAACATCATTTCATTCTATTATTGCAAAGCAATCCAAAGCTTAAACGCCTTATACATGTAAAATGTGGTACCTATGTATGTTTATCAAATGCAGACATTTTGCGCCATATTTCAAAGATAATGTGATTTTTTTCTTATATGAAACCCTTATTGGGCATTCATGTTTTCTTTCTTAGTCACGTCCAAAAATCCTCTTGTTAGGCTAGTGTAGTGAAATTATCATATCATCTCTTACGCTCTAGAGTATATTATAACAACCGCGCCTAAGCCTCACATATTTCTGGAAATATTTCTGTAATTGGGAACCGTTGTTATACAATCGTTTTCATGTTTCTGACTCAGATAGACTGTTTTGTGCCACTATTTCTAGTACGAAAATTTCATAAAATTCAGACCGAAATAAAAGGTATTTTCTCGGTGTTTCTCAATTGGAATGCTAGTTTATACTAACTAGTTTACGCTGATATTTACGCACATGTTACTTGTGTATATGTGTACGTGTGCACGCTATGCGTGCGTCGATGGGTGAAAGTGTCACTACGTAATACTTCATTTCACTTCATTATTATAAAGCATCTATAAAAAAATATAAATATGTATATTTGTTGCGCGATCACCCACATTTGATAAATCAGACGCTTGTGAACCAATAATCTTTTCGATACAATATTTCATTAGACATCGTTACAATATTTCATTAGAAATTGTAAGCAGCAACACATACGGAAAAAGTTGCCACGAATTTCCTTTGCTCATTATCCTATATTTCAGAACATCGCACAGCATTTTAAAGAACGCGTATGTCTTGTGATTTCCTCGATGCATAGAAATGTATTTGTGTATGTTTACGTGTTGGGTGTGTGTATGTGCGTAGGTATGTATGTACACGTATATGTGTATATATTTACATGTACATGTGCACATGTGTGTACTAAACCCACAACTGGCATTTTTAACTAGAGATAATGGTCTCTTCCTGTTCACTCTCAACTTGTAACATTACATAACTCGTCATCTCTTTATCATTGTAAAGCATTCAGGTAAAAAACTATACATTTTTTGTGTGATCATCCATTTATAACTAAATAAAATGCGTATCAACTAATGATCGTTGTGTTAAAATGATTTAATTAGAAATACAAAACTTGCAATTTTCGTGTTCCTCCTGCTTATACTCGTATTATATTTTTTTTTCACGCTTTCTTTGAAATAGCATTTTGGAACCTCGGCCGAAACAAGCGATTCATAAAGTATTTCCTGGCGTCAATAATTGCGAAGTTTCATGTCATGTATGTCTAAACTGTCAAAAGTCATGAAGTTGTGTTATCTCTTATAATTATCATTACATGTACCATCAAATGTAGTTTAAGCAAGATTAGGAGTACATTGCCCTCAATCATTTTTCGACTAGTGACATGGGTATTACAATACTCGTGTGTGTATCATCTAAGTGTATTAAATTTAAGATATTTAATGACCAATGATGGTACTTTTGTACCATCTCTATTGAAAATAAACTGTTTTTCTTTTTTTCTTTCTTTCTTTCTATTTTCGTAACTTATGAATGTAATGTACAACAGAAAAGTAATTCTGAGTAGTTTGTTTCCAAAAAATTGTACAAAACGATCATTTGTTTTTGAAATATCATGAGATAAAAATGCTTAGTAGATAAGCATGCTTGGTTTCTTAATACTCATTTCAATGGTCGAAACAAATTATTGAGAGAAAAGAATAAAAAAAGCTTTTGCTTTGATGCGGTAATCGAGGTTTCATAATTCGTATAAACACAAATTTAAAAAATATAATACCAGTGACGATGCATTGTTAGCAACTCTTTTATTAGTGCGCACTTACGTTGAAATATGAGCTTAGGAACTTGCGATATCAGGGATTAATATTGAAAATAAAATATAGGTTGAAAAATTCTGCGTTTATGAGTATGAGGTCGTCATTCGACATCTTTTACTCCTACATATCAAATATGCATTTAAACGATTTAGAAAAATTCAATAGCCTAGCTACAGATTTTTCGTGGAAGTGCATCAAGTGGCTTTGATTAGAATATGTTTGTCAAATCAAATAATTTATATTTTATGGCAAATTAAGATTTTTTAATGTAAGACACACACACACAACACACACACACACACACACACAAACATCGGCATCTTAGGATGCTTTATTTCCAATCAAGCCTGATACATATGATCTTAAGCATTGGTTTTTCAAATGTCTTATAACTAACACTATATATAGGACACCATGACGGTTCCCCCGTGAAGCCGGTACCCATTTCCGACACCTGGGTTGAGTGGGGTATTGTGCTTGAGCTCTCCCTTATACCCAACGGGGAAAATCGCCGCGCCAGTGCCGGGATACGAACCCGGGCCTCCAACATGCAAGGCCGATCCCTTAACCACTGTACCACCGCGAGCACATGTGGAACTTATGGACACCATGGACACCATGTTAACTTATTCTTTTAAAGTTAATGAATAAACATCTCGCCAAATTTTTCGAATAGTTAGTCGTATCTATCACGAAATAATTATTACACTTTATTGGACTTCATCTTAGGTGGATGCAGTTGCTCGTGGGATATAAAACATAGATGACCTAATAGTTTTTTTGTGCTCGTGTCACTAGAAAATTAGAGTATTTTATTCACAAATGTTAACACAGGAATTAAATGATTCTTAATATGCTTTTAGAGACTATTGTTGCAATTTTAAATGAATAAGTTATGAATCGAATTTATAACATTTCTATTCTCGATGAATGATGTTAAAACAAAGTCATTTATTTGGCTGACAAAATCTTGATCATCATTAACTTGATATAACGAATTCTTATTCATAGATAAATATTTTCAATCTAAGCACTTCAATGCAAACAAAGATATTATGTGATTTTACGAACAATATAAGGGAACAATTAGATTTACATTTCAACGATTTCGCACCACGTTAATAGGATTAAAATTTTAAATGTATCATTACATTGCAGTACATCATTATATTCTTAATTTAACATCAGATATTACACTGCATAAACACTGCCAAATTGTTACTGCAGGATAGAAACATCGGAATGTTGTCAAAGGAACTTCTCCGCACTCCGTAGTTCATTTACATCCAGCAAGTGGTTTTTCTGCCCTGAACTTGATCGCAAGGCTAATTTCTTCCTTTGAAAAGACTAGAGATTATTCTGTCTGCTACGATGTGCGGGGAACAATAACGAATTACTGTAACTACAGGTATTTGTTTCCAGAAAAAATTCCCTCGTCGTAAAGCTGAAAATTTTTTCTTTCCAATGACGGTAATAAATGTCCAAATACTGAAAGAATAATGATATAAAATTATATTTTAAAACGATGTGTAATCATATGAACGAGAGTTAAGTTCCTTTCACGATCCGACATTCACGGCGATTCAGTTACCTCCAGAATGTCTTATGAGTAGCATGTTGACGCTCTGTCTTATCATAGTTCATTTTCTACTTCACATGGGAAAGTTACGTGAAATTAGCGTTTTCATGATTTGTTCCGGATTATGACATGTTAATAATTTATTTGTGGTCATTATTGATCGACACTAGGGTGCCGATTAAGATGTTGAGGTACGATAGAAATAGTTCACAAAAATTAGTTTGACTGCTACTCATAGTTCCGAAGTGCCATTGTGTCCGGTCATAATAAAGTTCCCTGATATACTACCTTGGTTGGATCACATCCACTATTTTGGCGGGAGAAGAACAGAGTGGATTTGGGTAAGTTAAGGCAAGCTATTTTAAGTTGATTTATGTTATTTTAGGTTAGTTCATTTAACTAACTTAACATTACCTAACCTAACCCATCAATACCGTATTACAGCATATTTACTTGTCTGTTCCTTCACTTTCATATACGACGTTCCTATAACTTCAAAGTTGAACAATTCAAAAATTGCGCATCAGCAAGCCGAATGTCATTCATGTAAAATGTTTTTAAATGTGTTCCTTTAGTGACAGGGTGTCTACTGATATTTAATTTCTAAATTTTACTTTTTACTACCTTCACCAGAAAGAATTTATTACCTATTTTTTACACAATGAATGTTGTCCAGATGTCCAGATGTAAGTAATCGGCCTATAATGAGTAATTTGAATCAGTAATATACGCAATACCACAGGTACAAAAAAGCTCCAAGTTTCTTGATACTAAATGGAGCAACCAAAGTATTACTGCAAAAAAAGTTACCTAAATTCCTAAGGTACCCCGACCTAAATGAACTCCAACGAATGATTGGCAAAGACCTTGTCTTAACATCTTTCAATTGTGAGGACAACAGTTCAACAAATGGAAAAAATAAACTGACTGGAACTAGTAGATTGTTAGATCCCTTTACAGCAGGGCAGAATATCAGGAAATTTTATTATGACCAAACACTATGACACTTCGGAAATATGAGTTTGTGAACTATTTCTATCACACGTCAAAATCTAAATCGGCACGCTAATTGCGATCAATAATAACAAATAGGTTATTAACATGTCATATTACGGAACATATCACAAAAAATTTATATAACTTTGCTGTGTATAGTAGAAGAATGAACTGGCTCGACCTGCAGAACTTGGGCGTCAGAGTAGCGGAGCATGCTGGACGTAGTAGCCGGACTGGGGGATTCTTGCCCATCCCCCTCATTCGTCGGTTCGCCTCCATAGTGAACAGTGTGGCTCCAGTGTACAGTGCTGTAATTTTAGCATTTTAGCTTCAGCCAACCACCAGAATGATTTAAGAATTTTAGAGTCCTTATACATTTATAAACTTAGGCCGCCACTTAATGAAACCAATAGTGCCCACCCTTTGTACATAGTTTCCCCTTGATTTTAGTAGTAGTAGTATTTTTTTTATTTCTGTGTTTTTTTCCCGTATATTTTTATCTATTCATCTCCGTTTTGTACTTTACAGACAAATTTGTACAGATGATGAGCCTGGTGCTTGAAACGTTTACCTTTTATCAGCAATAAATAATTTTACCAATGTTGACTTTGAGAGTAGCAGCCTTGGTGTTTTTATTTACGATTTGTCTGCGTAAGAATGCAGTTAATGATGTTCTTCAATAAGAATGAACTGTGATTTGATGGTGCATCACCATGCTCCTATGATGACATATTGGAGGTAGATTTAATTATAGGTTAGTTTAAGCCTCCCTAACTGCTACAAAAAAAGAGCGTATCAATGAGAGGAAGGAGGAAGGCACCATTTAGCTTAGATATTAGGGAATGCAGAATCTATGCAGAAGAGGCATAGAAACAGTAAGTTGGGAAAGAAGTTCATGAAACAAAATAAAAGTTGAAGAAAAAATTAGTAGGTGCTGAAAAACAGGACAGCAGTGAACCAAAAAAGGTGGTGCTTAACGTAGCAAAAAATGTTTAATTTCAACAAAAAGAAGGCCTACCTAACTCTCAGCTCCGGCCCTTACATCTTCCCCCTGGAAGCACTAATTCCCATAGATACAACAATAATTGGATCCCCCTGAGGGGATATCCTGGAGGGAACTGAATTGCCATGACTGTTAAAAGAAACTTCAAAGGAACTTAACTCTCATTCAAATGATTACACATTGTATGAAAAAATAATTTCATCGCATAATTCTTTCAGTATTTGGACATAAATTAACGTCATTGGAAAGAGAAAACTTTCAGCTTTACGAAGAGGTAATTTTTTTCAGGAAAAAAAACATTTATAGTTACAGTAAATTGTTGTTTCTCCATATCGAAGTGGACAGAATAAACTCGTCTTTTCAAAGGAAGATAATGCTGCTCACAATCAAGCTCAGGTCCAAAAAACACTTTCTGGACATAAATGAACTGCGGAGAAGTTCCTTTGGCGTCACTGCAATGTTTCTATCCTGCCGCAACAACTTGGAGTGTGAGAATATTTGCTTTGAATAAGAATTGGGAGGTCACATCAAGTTTATGATAATCAAAATTTTCCCAACCAATTGTATGACTTTGAATTAAACATTATTCATTAGGAGGAATCAAAATGTAATAAATTTGATTCAGGACTTACTCCTCTTGAATCGTAGCAGGAGTCTCTAAAAGCTAATTGAGAACAATTTTATTTCGGTGCCTACGTTTGTGAATAAAATACTCTAAATTTTGAGTATCAAGTGCACAAAAAGAACAATTATGCCAACTATGCTATATATTCTACGAGCAACAGCATCCACTAAAGAAGAAATCCAATAAAATGTAATAGTTATTTAGTGATAAGTACAACTACCTTTTCGAAAATTTTGGCTGGTTATTTAATGTTTATTTATAAAATTTATAAAAAAAAGTTTGCAAAATGTTTTACATTAAAAGAATCATAATTCGAAATAAAATGTAAATTATTTTACTTGACAAACGTATTTCAATCAAAGCCACTTGATACACTTCCATGAGAAAATAGGTAGCTAGGCTATTTCATTTTTCCCAAGATCGTTCACATCCATATTTGATACGTAAGAATTAAGGATGTCAAATGTCGACCTCATAGTCATAAATGCACAATTTTTAAATGCTTATTTTATTTTCAATATTAATCCCTGAAATCGCAAGTTCCTAAGCTTATATTTCAATGTAAGTGCGCACTAATAGAAGTGTTTTTAACAATGCATCGTCACTGGTATTACATTTTTTAAATTTAAATTTAAACGATTTATGAAACTTCTGTCGGGTTTCTCCACTGGCTATAAGGTAATTCACTATCAACCGCAGGAGTCCAAGGTTTGTATTAAGTTATATGCTTTCCAGTTCATGGAAATAACAGCTCAATTAGGAACTTGGAGTTTAATCAGTTCAATGGTGGTGACATTAGTTACATCAGTAAGTTATGCGGCGCACTCGCGAGTAATGCACACGAGCGCCGGGACTCATCAACTGTCCACACGACCCTGACCTTGGTCGCACCAGTACTGACTCCCTCGACAGGTGCGGGAGTTCTTATGGACTATGAGTGCACGGGAAATCCTATTGTAAGGAAACCCTACTCTTTGATTACCGCATTAAAGTAAAAGCCGTTTTTTATTGTTTTCTCTCAATAATTTCTTACTAATAAAATGGCTCAAATGAACCTTCCATCATACAACAACTTGACAACTTTCATATCAAACTGAATGAGAAGAAAAAGTGAACTACTTTTACTGTCGTTCGAAAAATTTTGGAACGTTTTTCTCTTATGTGTCCTCCAATCCTAAAATTACATCCCGCTCTACAGGAATATTTCCAATAAACTGAGACAAATTTCTGATTATGGGAGAAATCAATATAAAAATAAAATCTTCAAACTCTAAATACATACGTAACATTACTTTAAATTTTCAGAGAATTATTCCACTTCACAATTTTTTACTACCCTGAGGCAATTTTACTACTTTTTACTACTTTTTTTACTACTTTCCAAATTTTACTACATTTTACTACTTTACTACCAAGTAGACACCCTGAGTAATTTTTTGGAACAAAATTTTTAATTTCAGTGAGCACATTAAACTGCATATTGACCGTTAAATCTACTATATTATCTAAATGTGGCAACAAAACTATTAAAATCATTGACAACATTAAATTCAATATTGACCCTAATTTCTCCAACATTCTACAGTCTGTCTCTGCCAGTCTCACCACTATTTATAACTATAACCTCACTTTTATCAGCACCATAGTTTATCTTGAAATCTGTACTATATCCATTCACAATGTCCAGCATCCTTTGTAGTTCATGCCCAGATTCACTAACCACAACCACATCTTGAACTTCAAGTTGAGGGCCGACAGCGTCAGGGCCTTTGAGACGGCCTTCAATTTCCTCCACAATACTCACAATTTTCACACAAAGAGTCCAGCGCCAGTAAAACTTGATAAAGGTAATAGTGAAATATCATCCATCATCAACGTACAACCAACAACTCAGTTTCTCTTTGCGAACTTTCACACCTAAGGGTGCTTACACACCAAAAGATTTGAAGCGAGCAAGCTAGCGAGCTTGAATTGATTAACATGGATTCCTATGGGAGTGCGCACACGGCAAGCAAGCAAGCGAGCGAGGGAGAAAGATTGAAGATTGGCTGCAGCGAGAAAGCGACTTCAAGATGGTTTCGCACCTGTTTACGCTTGAAAGCTGCAGCGGGTAGCCTCTGGCCATGGTAGACCGNAGCTTGTAGAGATCAAAAAGCTAAGCATTTTTAAGCATTTGAATATATCTTTTGTGTGAGCATTAAATTCTAATATTATTCCTGCTTGAATGGCTCTTTTTTGCAGTCCAAAGAATAATTTTTTTTATCAGTTACGTTGCAAGCTTCTATCCCATATTGTAGATATGGTGAAATGATCATTTGATAATTTTTTTTGAGCTTCTCAAGCAATACATTTTTTACTTTATGAAGGATTCCAAAGGACTTAGAAAATTTAGTACTGATATGTGCGCTATGCTCATTGAATGTCAGATGTTCATTTAATATAATGTTTAGAAATTTACAGGAGTTGGTTTCTTAAATTTCACCATCACCAATTTAAATGTGAAAAAATTAAATTCTCACACTCTTTGAAAAGCAACTAATATTGAAATTAGCCGCCTATTAATGTGCATGTATCATCTTTTGTAAAATTTTCATTATAACTAGCAATACTTCATGGCTTGCGACGTCAATTCGTAGTCATTACAACAAGATTTCATATTTCTCTATAATGACGTAAACAATATGTCACACGTTAAGTGTGACATATTGTTTTCGTGAGGAATGATGCATGCATTTACAGATCTCTCACTATTTTGATTTGAAGGTATTGCTATTTATTGAGCGAGGCGAAGCTGCTTTGCACAGCGCATCGTTGTTAGACATTCCTCCCCTCTCCGACTTTGTTCGCGACTGACTGGGCGTGCACTGCCGCGTCGTAGTCAGGGCTCCCACCTTAAATTTTCAGATAAACCTAGATTGAACATGAAAAAAAAACCAGATTCGTTCAAAAAAACCTAGAAGTGGTGTTTTAATAAGAAAAAAGTGAAAAGTTAACATACATGAGTGAAAACAATGATGTAAATGCTGATGTTAATCCTGTTCCGCCTCTTAATTCTCTTCTGCAGCGCAAATATCGACATTAAGATAACTTTTCTGCTGTGCATGGCACTTTTCATTACGCTGGTGATAACATCTCTTACCAATTTCGGTTTAGGTTTCCAATAGTGACAGGTTTTCCACTCTTTCCATCAGCCATTAGTCTTTGAAAAATTGCGTGTGCCACTTTTTAGACATCGATTTCGGAGGGCTAGCCAATTTGAATACTAGTGCAGCTAAAATATGAAAATTAAATATGTATAATAAAATTTTAGACATTTACTTCAAGAGAATGCACAACCAGTTCTACGATCAAAATGCACGTCACTTCACTGCAACAAGCCAAGCAAATC